>JAMKQA010002255.1:0-24028 GCA_024699735.1 Posidonia australis | reverse complement strand
AACTTTTATTTGAACACTATGAAAAGCTTCATGCATGCACAAGTCCACCTTGCAAAGAACAAGTAGATTTAGATTCCTTGGATGTTGATGAGATAGAATATAATTTGGAGAATAAAGCTCTGTTCAAGAAGAAATTAGAAGAGGAAGAGAATAAAAAATCCAAATCTGAATTGGACAAGTATCTAGAAAAAAGTCTTGAAAAGGATGATCCTTCTTTTGATATTTTGACTGTAGCTTCAGAATCAACTTTCAGCTTGGGAAATAAATGTAAGTAATTACCCAATACTTTCTAAAATGGCAAAAGATGTCATGACACTTCTCGTTTCTATTGTAGCTTCAGAATCAACTTTCAGCTTGGGTGGTCGTATACTTGATTAATTTAGAAGTTCTTTAATTCCTAAAATTGTGGAATGCTTGGTATGCACAGAAGATTGGATAAGAGACACTCATTTGAAACTTCATGTTGAAGAGAAACTTGAAGAACTTGAAGAAATTGAGAAATTAGGTAACTTAAATTCTTTCGTTCTTTCTGTGTTTGTTTTATTTACATGAATGATCTTTGAAAATAATTAACATCTTCACATGATTTCTTTTGAGGCCAATATGGAGAGTGAAGATGGGAAGAATATATAACTGTAGAAGGAAATATCACACTAGTTTGGGTAATTTAGGTAATTCTTGGTACGCTTCTAACTTCTTTACAATTTGGTGTTTTTATTGTACTATTTTTTCCATGAAATATTTTAAAACCCAGAACAAAAGAAGCCCAGGCCTCATTTTTATTCAAGATCCAGAAGTCTGTCTTTAATTTAAAGTTCTGCTTGCACGGAAAATCAGAATTCGGTGATATATCAGTGACTATGTTTTTACATTGAGATGAACTTGTTTCAGTGGTCTAATGTGCAGGATTTTAAAAATCATGCTGATTCATCTGTTTCAAATTGATTCCCTTTTTTTTAACCAGAAACCATACACAGTTGGAAAAATCTTTCGTTTGATTGAGCCCAGCCACTTGCACAAGTCATATCAGTATGCAAGTTGCATGCTAGTTTGTTCGTGTATGGGGCTGGTGGTATCCCCAGAATTATTGACGTGAAAGGCTTCACGTAAATTTGATTGGAAACTGGATTTTATGCCATGCTTGTTGCTAATTACATTTGATTGGAAACTGCAAGTTAACAGAAATATAGCATATAAATATGTGAACACCATAAATGTGAGATCTTAATTTTATTTTTGCTCAAACACCATGAATGCGATATCATCTGCAGAACAGCCGAAGAAGGAAAACTGAGTATCAGTGTATGACAGAATCTGCTACAACAATACTACTATAAATTATCTATTTTCCATCTACCTAACTTATTATGCTACCTCAAATTTAATTGTAGGTCGTGATTTTACACTTTTACTGTGGAGGTGGAGAAAGCGATTGAGGTGGTTGTCAAGTGCTTGGATCGTTATCAAGCGACAGAGATTGGAGAGGTTGAGAAGAAGAAAGTAGAGCTGGAAAAGACTTGGAATCCTGTTGTCATCAAAATGTATGGATCCAGGCAATGATTCCATACAAAGTATTTAACTGATGGATCTAGGCAATGATTCCATACCATGTAGTTGTTGACTTGTTGTTTAACAATGGTTAAATTGTACTTCAAATTTGTGTACTGTGTGAAGTGTACACTTGTGTGCAACTCATTTTTGTGGTTAATGCCTTGATAAGATATAAATTGATTAGTACTTACAAGTTTTTTTAGTTATTTTACTTTTTTTAATATGTTTTATTAAATGGTTAAACTACAAACCGAACCGAACCAAACCGATCTACAATGGTTCGGTTCGGTTTGAAAATTGTTCAAACCGAACTATATGGTTTGGTTTGTGGTTTTGTCTCAAATCGAACCAAATCGAACCGTACCCACCCCTAATTAACATTAGTATCACCAAACACTACAATGGAGGGTAAAAGAATATTTTCAGAGGGATAATCCACACTATCAAAGAAACGTTGAGTCTTAAAGAAAATAACATCAACAGAAAGGCTATACTTTCTACTAGCAAAGATGTAACACCGATAACCTCGTTGAATACAAGAATATCCAAAGAACACACAATGAGCAGATCTTGAAGCTAATTTATCCTGGTTCAGTGTTAAATCCTAAACAAAGGTAACATAATCAAACATTTGTGGAGTAAAAGGAAAAAAATTTACATCAGGACGTAACTGTCGAAGTGGAATCTCCCCCCAAGTGGGGTAAACGACATACGATTGAAGAGATAGGAAGCTATAAAAACTACATCAAACCACAAGTACTTGAGAACATGTATCCCAAGCATGAAGAATCGAGTGACATCAAGAATATGTCGATGTTTACGTTCGACGACACCATTCCGCTAAGACGCATGTGGACAAGAGGTTTGGTGTATAACACCTAAAAATTCACAATAATTTCGAAGATTCACTTAAGTAAATTCCAAAGCATTATTTAACTTTAGGACAAACAGAATATTGATTTATTATTTCCACACAAAAAATTTGATAGTATCAACGATATTGACTTTTTCAACAAATAAACATATGACACACAAGAGAAATTATCAACAAACACAATATAATATCTATAACCAAACACAAAAGATATTCCAATAGAACTGATGCCTCACAATGAATTAACTCAAAAGGACTTTTACTGTGAACCAACAAAGACTACGAAAGACAACACAATAGTATTTACCTAACTCACAAGACTCACATTAAAAAAAAAAAATCCATAAAAGTGCCTGTTGCAACTTTTGATGAGAAGTATGACCCAACCATCGATGCCAAATGATTGATGGTTCTACAGTAGAAGCTAAGGACCCAAAACCCCAAGGTAACTCATCTTTGACCAGCAGGTAGACTCCTTGGCCTTTCTCACGTTCTAAACCAATCCTCTGTTCCATCTATAGATCCTAAAAGGTACGTTGAAAAGAAAAAAAAGTTACATAACAATAGATAAAAAGTTAACTGGAAATTCGAGAAGATAGAGAACTTTGTCTAATGTTAACTCAGACGTAGTACAAATAATGTCTTGTCCAAAAACACAACAAGTCCTCTCATCTACAATAGAAACTGATTTAACATCTGAAAACTGAGATATATAGGAATAAAGATCACGACTATCTATCATGTGAGAGTATGTTCCTCAATCTATAATCCAAGAACTGTCCCTAGAGGTTAATAAACCAGATATACTTAAGGTGAAGCAATGACATGTAATGCCATAGTAGCAGAAGACTGACTCTTTTTAAACAAATGGAACTGAACATACTCATACTGAGAAAATGTCACTGATGGCTTACTAGTAGTAGGAACAGCAGTAAGTGTACTCTGTACCTCCATAGAGACCTGTGCCCAATCTGATCTCCCAAATTTTTCCCAACAACGATCTAATTTATAATTATTCCAACCACAATACTCACATGAAGTACGACTTCTACCATCTATTCATCTATGACCTCCTCCTCGACCAAAACTACGACCACAACCACCAGTAGCAACCATGGCAGAGTGATCTAACGTAAACATGAGTATACCAATGGAAAGACAGAGAACACGAGCAAACGTACTCTCAAGATTGGGAGTAGAGTCTACACCAAGAATATGACCTCGAACTTGAGACTAGAGTTTCGAAGTCAAACCAAAAAGATAGGTTGCAACTGCAAGCTCCTCACAATATCAACGCATCATAGCAATATCAAATGTCATATATAGATCAAATTCATCAAGAAGGACTTGAAGTGAAGCAAAATGGTCATGTATTAAGCTATCTCCCATTTTTAGTGTAAGGATTTGCTCGTATACCTCAAAAACACAAGAAATATTCTTCTCATATTCATACATCTGCTTCAAGATATCTCTGATTTTCTTTGCAGATCGTAGAATCATCACTCCCCGAGCAATTGTTTGCTTCATACTGCTCACCATCTAAAAGATAATAGTCGAATTATCGACATACCAATATTTATAAGCACTATCTTTTGCATCAAAAGGAGACTGAGTCATATGACTTATCTTACGGTGTGCAGCTAGGAATGTTTCAAACCTTTGTGTCCACAGCAAGTACTTCTTTTCATCGAATTTTTGGGAGGTCCCACTGAGGTTTTTAATAAGCGATTCCCTTGAAGCCATACTAATTTTGAAGAGAAAGTCTAAATAGTGTTGTCCAGGTCCAAAACAGTGAAAAAATATCCCCAAATATATTGTAAAGGGGTTCGAGAACCTCCGAGAGGTAGTAAACCAAATGAATAACACAAAACCACCCTCAGTAGTAGTAAAAAGAACGTACACAACCCGTTTCATGGACTGCATAGCAGTAGGAGCCACCAACTAGGTCGTCGATGGTAAAACGACCCTAACAAATCGTCGAACAAGCCTTACATCTATCTAAGGTGACTAAAATGGCCTGGAGAGGGCGTCAACGACTGAGGAGACCTTAAACCGATGGAAGAAGGGCCTAACGGCCTTGGAGGCTGTGGAAGAAGGGCCTACTGGCCCAGGCGAAAACAACAAAAGGGCCTAAAAGCCCTAACAACAACAGAAGAGGAGCTCGAAGGCTCTGACAGCATCAGTAAAGAGGTCGAGAAGGCCTAATGACGGGAAAGGGAAGGTCTATGGACCCTAAAGGTGGTGGAAAATGCTCCGGAGAGACTGGTCAATGTCGAAGAGGTCTTCGAAGGAGCTGGTCAACACCAAAAACCTATCAGAGGTGGTCGAGAGTTGAGGAAACCTACTCTGGTATCATGTCAAATGATAAAGAAGTAATGTGTATTTTACTATTGGATCAACATGTTACATATGTACAAAGTACAATATAAATAGATATCCAATTACCCTATTACACTATCCAAGACACTATACTTTAATAAGCTCAATACCAACAAGTAAAAAGAAAATCCTAAACTTCCCTATACGTGAGATCTCTTCTAAATCTCAAGTCCTACACAACCCTATTCTCACACCTCACAAAACATTCCCTAATACTAGTAGCAAACTGTACAAAAAGTAGAAATAAATTCAAAAAAAGTAATCTCAGAGGCATGAAATCAACGCAAAGATCCTCCCAAAACCATCCAGTTCTCACATCCAACCATCAACATGATCCCACACTCAACAACACCCTCAAGTTTTACGATACCACTTCACATAGTAGAGACCCCACTCAAATGACAACCTACTCTACCCAGAACACGACCTCAATACCATTTACACACAACTTTCTAGTTTCCACCACAATGGTAGGAAACAAGAAGAAATAGAGGTAACCCATCCCAAACACCAAATGCATTTCCCAAAGGAGCAAGAATGAAAGATTGAAGATCATGGAGTCTCAAACCCTTTCTAAAAAAGAAAAGAGGAGAAAACATGTATTATTACTAACCCTAATCTCTCTTAAATAGAGATTGGGTAAATAAGTACATAAATAGATATCCATATAACTCAACATTACATAAGACTTCCAACACTCCCCCCTCAAACAAGAGCATATATGTCATACATGCTCAACTTATTACAAAGATCATTAAAACGTTTGTACCCTAAGGCCTTAGTGAATAAATTAGCAATTTGATCCGAAGAAGCGTGAAAAGAGTGAAAATCTTCTTACACATGACAACTTCCCTAATGAAATGGCAATCAACTTCTATATACTTGATTCTATCAAGAAAAAAAGAATTACAAGCAATATGGATAATAACTTGGTTGTCACAATACATAGTTGAGGATTTTGAATATGCAAAACCTAACTCCCTGTAAGATTCTTCAACTACATCATCTCACAAGTAATATGTGCCATGACTCTATACTCTACTTCTGCACGAAATCTAGCAACTATAGTTTGTTTCTTGCTCCTTCAAGTGACCAAATTTTCACCCACATATGTACAATATCCTAATATAGATTTTTGATCATCATAAGAACTAACATACTCAACGTTAGAATAGGCTTTGTGAGAGAGTAAAAATAAGAATCATAATGAAAGTTACATATATATATAAAGGATTATTCAAGAGATGGATATCCAATAATCCAAATAACACTAACAACAATAGAACTAAAACATATAACAGTAACAACCCAGGTTTTTTTGAGTGGTGCTTTGGGAGTCCCAACACGATCTCAGTAGTGTCTGACGCTTGGATTGTGGATTTCTGGTCTTTTGGCGTGGTGTGGTTCGGACGCAGTGCTGGCCATCTTAGAAGTTTTGTGGTTTCTCCTGAACCGTGGAGGTTTGGTGGCTGGTCCCTGGTGGCACGAGTCACGTGGACATGGAATGTCGCGTGGTTTGGTTCCGTGCTTGCGACTTCTTTTCTTTCCATCCATTGCTTCTCTTTCCTTTCCTTTCTTTCTTTTCTTTCTTTCTCTTCCCCAGGCCCCAACCCCCACCCCTTCCTCCTCTTCTTCTTCTTCTTCTCCTCCTCTCGCGCATGGGAGAGGGAGAGAAAAGAGAGAGGGGAGGCGAGAGGAAGAGAGGGATTGTGAGAGAGAGAGGGAGATGGTCGGGAGGAGGAGAATGTAACCACTGCCGTGCCACCGTCGTCGCGTGGAGGAGAGGAGCAGCTTGTGGCTGGAGGAGGAGCGTCGCCGTCCGTCTAACGTCGTCGCGTCTTCGGTGGAGGTACGCACCCTGTAGATTTTATTTTGATTCCAAATTGGTACCATAGGTACATGTTAGTGTGCTGGTAATTGTAGTTTAATTTTATAAAATTTATTATGCATTTGTGGACCATTTATGGTTGCATTTATGGTTTGAGGTGAATAGTGTCTCCTTTGTGTTTTCTCGAGAGCCGCTTGATGGATTTCGATGTTGTTTGTCTGATTTAGAAGATCTCGTTGAGATCTTCATTTTGATATATTGTTTGCATGATTTGGATTGACGGTTTGCAAGATTGGGCTTTAGATCCTATTTTGGATTGTCCAACAGTCGCCTGGTTCGACATGCCAAATTATTTCGATATGCCGTTTTTATTGCAAATTGTCCCCTTGATCCTTGATTCGGTCGACCGAATTTATTCGATCTACCATTCTGGGAGTCTTGGGTATTGACAGAATTTCTGGTTCACAGAATCTGGTTCGGTCGACCGAACGTTTTTGGTCTATCGAATCAAGGGTTTTCGATCAACCGAGTGGTTTTTCAGTCTGCCGATCTGGTGCCCTGAGCCTAGGTTCAGTCGACCGATCCATTTCGGTCTGCTGATCCAGGCCCTGATTCTACATTAAGTTATCTTATGTTTTGATTAATATATATATATATATGTGTATATATATATATATTAATCTTGAGGGAGGGATAAACATAATGGCATAAATGATTAGGATAATCATTAGAATGGTCTAGAATTTACCTAAAATGAATTAACAAGATTCCACCTGGAGTATGGGTAAAATAAAAGATGAAATGATTTAGAAATAATAGGGTTCTCTCTAATTGATTTAGACTGGACTTTAAGGATAATGATAGTGTCCCTAGGTCTAAGGCTTGTGTGGTTTGGTGTGTGGTGCGCTAAATGGAGTATTCGGTGGCACTGTTCCAGGTGTTTGAGTCGATCTAACTGTGCTCCCGAAAGACACGAGCCAGTAGGTGTCTTACACTTGGTGTCAGAGCATGGAGTTCTAGTTGTGTTTATTTTGCTGTTGGTGTTTTCTTGGATTGTGGTCGTGGGTTGAGCGTGGTACTCGTGAACCCAGACGCTCCCAAGTTGCTTTTGCCTGGACCTGACAGGAAAGCTGTCGAGGCTATGCTTAGTTTGTGGTTTCTCGGCCTTTGGTTTTCGTGCCGCTGTTGGGCACAATATTTCTTGAGTTTTAAAGGACATTTAATGGTTTTGAAAAGGTTTTCCAAAAAGAAAGTTTAGAAAGAGAAAAGTGCAGATTTGAAAATGATTTTAGAAAGAGTTTTCACGTGTTTTCTGTTTACGTTGGGGGTCGAGATACCCGAGGCTGAGACTCATCGAGTTTTGGAGGTATGATACTCCTTGACGATCGTTTCGAGACTTAGGTTGTAGTCCGCGGGTTGAGGTGTTTCGTGACATGATGGGGAAGTATGATACTCTTCTGTATTATATTTCCAATTAATTATACCACTATATCCTACTTGTAATTTCGATTGTTTTAAATCTGTGTTATCATCTTTATTATGTTTAGGTATATATTTTTGTAAATGTCTAAATATGACCTACCACCCCTCCCCTAGGACATGTGTATGTGGTATTACAATAAATACAGTAACACCTATTTTGATCTACGGGGTTTATTGTAACAAACTCCCAAACCCAAGAACTTTGTTTCTTAGGTTTTTTAGTGGCTGTAGACTGTGTAGTATGTGTTGAGGTAGAATGAGGTTGATCTCACTCCATAATAGAAATATAATCATGGCTACCAACATTACCAATATTTTCCATTTTAATATAAAAAATGGATATAAAATAATAAAACCCTTAACCCACAAAAACCAAAACCCAAAAATAGAGGGATTAGAAGTAAAGAATTTGGAGGGATTAGAAGTAGAGAAATTTTGATGTTGTTGGCTCAACTGGTGTCGCGTGGAGACTGGAGAATAGAAGACGTGACTGAATCCAAAGCTAAACAGTAAAATCTTCACTTGAAAATGCTCACTTGAAAGTTTGAAGAAATTTGTAGTAGAGAAAGTGTATTGGAGAAGAGAAGAGGAGATTGAGTTGTGAAGAAAAACGAATGGAGTGGAGGGAGGGGGGGTATTTATAGGATAAAAAGAGTGAATTTTAAGTTTTAAAAAAAAATGTAATATGGTCGTTGATATTTAGCCATTGCCATGCAACGGCTAAGAAAAAGCAACGGTTCTTTGGACCGTTGCATTTTTATTTTTTATTTTTTTTTGGACTATGCAACGATCCTTTTTTTTTTCCACTTTTTAACGGGTCGGGTTGAGCCCGACCCTGTTTTTTTTATTTTCGTTTTATTTACGAGCCGAGCTGCTGAGCCCGACCCTGTTTTTGTTTTTTTTTTAACAGGTCGGGCTTAGCCCGACTCTGTTTTATTATTATTATTTTTTTTTTAGTGGGTCGACCCGACCCAGGTAGTTTTTTCAGGCCAAAATGGGCCTACTTAACAGGCCTTTGCGGGCCTGACCCTTAGGCCCGGCACGACCCATGGCCCAAGACGGGCCTGGCCCAGCCCACGTTTTTTATTTTCGGACCCGGATTGGGCCGAGCAGCCTAGGGCCGGTCCGGCCCGATTTCCATGTCTAAGCATAATGAAAGTAGCATTGGCGACACCAATATTGCCTACATTCACATACAAGTCATGATCATATCCATCATAACATCTACCAAGATATCTCAATATTTCTAAAAGGAAAAAATTGAAAAACGTAGAGGACCAAGAGCTTTATCTCTAATCATCATGAAAACAACTGACTTCCCCTCATCAACAGCAAACTCTCACTCAATGCCATTCACCACCTCCCTAGAAATGCTTTTGAGACCCACAATGTCTAAGCCCACCCATACATGAGATTTTTCTTTCAGATGGTTGGCAAAAAAACTACCCAAACCATCTCTGATCTTGGTATACCTATATTGAGTCATCATGTAGTTGACATCATAATCCTATAATGAGTCATCATGAGGTATACCAGCATACTTTCCTTTATGCAACAGAATCATGAGGTGACATTCCTTTTCTAGGATAAAGTTCAGATACACTTCTTTTAATAAATAATAGATCTCAAACACTTTTTTCAAAAGATATCAAGTACTCCATCTCATAAATGGGCACACATTCTATATGAGTTCAGAATTGCATGTAGAAAATCGTTTCCTGAGATAACTACCAAGTTATGTAAGGAGTTCAGAAAAGGTTATCTACTTTATCACACAAATTCCTACTTACGTAATACATGAGCAGAAGCACCAAGGATTCCACAACTGGGCATGTATGAAATAACTCTTACATCTAGATCTAATTTAAGATTGTTATAGCTGAACATAATGTGGGGTCCATATTTCAAAGAAAATTACATACCCATGATTCCCAAACATAGCACACAGATGGATAGTAAGAGAGATATTAAGTGATCCTCATGTGACTTTACACATAAAATAATAATATATCATGATATGAATAAGCAGTTTGATTCGAAGCAGCACCTACATCGATTTAAACCAGCTTAAGAGCTCTCGAGACAACTTATTAAGTATTTTTTCCATTCAATAATAAGGATACAATATACTCCAAAATAACGATAAAGAACTAACAATTTATCCAGTACAATCAAATAAAAATAGAATAAGTCATCAAATGATATAAAAATAATAAAATCAACTAATGAGGAAAAGAATTGATGAGAAATTTATGAGAGAAAAAAACCAACCTCGTATTCTATTTTTCCTGTATTTTCTGTTAATTTTTCCCCACCATTTTCTTCAACAGCGATTCCCAGGGCAGCCTGAAGTCACAAATGATGAATAGAAAACAATGTAAATAAAAACTTTTGCACTAAAAAAACCAACAAACATATAGAGTTGATAAAATATTATGTTAATACAAAGATTAAAGTATAAAACACAGATGATATATGGAAAAAATCAAAAGATATGCAACAAATTATTACATGCATAAAAATAGAATTAGATACAATTTACCAAACAAACAAAAGTAAAACAAACAAGTATATAAATTAATAAACAATCCAATACGACCACCCCGATATAACCATCTTGGGCTCCATTCCATGTTTTTTTTTTATAAAGTCTCATTAAATTATTATTGTTAAATAATAACTAATGCATAGAGCATTATAGAGCAAGGTTGTCATAAATTTGATCATATGGGCAGGTACCTCAATTTGATCATATGGGCGTGGACTCTTTGGCCTTGCCGGAGGGCTCACTGGTTGATGCACTCCATTAAGAGAAAGTCGTGACCGTTGAACTTCATTGGTTTCTTGTCAAACCCATTTCGAGAAGGGACTACTTCAATCGAGAAAATTAGTGGTTTACGTGTGAGAGAGATGGTGTAGATTAGGGTTTGGGTCCTGGAAAGTAGGAGCTTCCTATGTGTGCAAACAATGGTGATCCTGACGACGACTCACATGAAAAGGGATATACGACAGCTCTCGCGTGGAAAGGGGTAGGCGACGACACTTGCGTGGGAAAGAGTTGAAGGGTATTAGGTTTGTTGGGGTGGAATGGTTTGAGAAGGGGGAAAAGGGGATTTAAATACATTTTTAATTTTTAAATTTCAAAAAAAAAACCAAAATCCATATTTCTTTATGTGCAAAAGTTGTTTTTAGTTTTAAAAGAGTATATAATAAATATGTACCATATATATATATTTAAGGAGTATATCTCCTACGTACTACCTCATACTAACTTAAAATGAGACTCCATATCAACTATCTATCAATCAAGAATAGATCAATTAAAATATAGAAAACCATCAACGTGGTTTTCATTTAAAATTTAAATCCTAAAACTAAAAAGGAAACACAATAATAATAACCACCACATCCCATGATTCTCTCACCCCACGACTCTCTTATCCTACAACTTTCTCTCTCCTCTCCATACTTTACAGTCATTCCTCTCTCTCCCTCCCCCCTTTCCTCCTCAACTTGCAGCTCATCCTCCGCCTCGCCCCTCACGACATGTAGCTCCTCTGCCTAATAGTTGGCGGGTTGCATTGATGGGTTGTTTTCTTTGTTGGGAAGGTCATTTTTCCAAGTCCAATCGTCTCTAGAACCATCGACGATAGCAACATCAAAGCAATAGCAATGAAGACACCTATTGCAATGCCTCCTCCTCCCTAACAAAAGCCACATTGTTGTCACTGTCTGATGATACCAATGACATTCGCAGTGCATCACCATCAAGAGAAAAGGAAATAAAGTGGTTTCCATAGCAGACAATGCTTAACAAGAACAAGGCTTCCACAGCATATGCAAGAGCCAAGTGGTTTCTATGATGGACACCGCGTAAGGAAGTTTCCATGTTGGACACTAAGATCAAGTGAGTTTCCATGACAAAAGGTGCTAAGAACATCACCATCAAGAGGAAGGTCATTTCACGACTAACAGTACAAGCGGGACCGTCGAGACAAGCCACGATTAGTAAAACTAAAATGAAGTATTTTAGTAACATTAATATGTATAGTTTGTAGATAATAACACTAAAACGAAGTGTTTTAAAAACATTAATATGTATAGTTTGCATACAGTAGCACTAATATTGTAAATATATATAACAACAAAAGACATATGCCATAATTAGTACCATTAAACATTAAAAAAGTAACACTAAAATGGATAAAGAAGTATATCTTCAATCCATAAATCATCTGAAAACACACAACACCAAGTTTTAGGGTAACTAAAGAAGTCAAACCCAATCCAAATTACCAAAGATCGTTTAACATTCTCAAAATCACAAAAATACTTCTCTTTTCCTTTCAAATTGTAATTTTAATCTTTAGAAATACAAATTGTATTACTAAAATTATTTACAATAGTAATACGAAGTTGTTCACAAATAGTAATTGTCAAAAGAAACACAAATGTTCGAAATTCAAAAAACAACCATCGTAACAATTTATCAAAACTTGACGTCATGCAATAATACACACTAAAAAAATTAAAAATTCATGTAAAAAAGAAATATATTAAAGCTAGAAACAAAAATGAACAAAAATGGAAAATTATGTTGATTAATTCAATAACCTATCAAAATGGATTTTTAAAATAAGGAATCCCTCAAAACAATCATAACTGTTGTAATATTCTTTTTTTTTAAAGGAAAGTTATCATATGTTAATCTAATCACCATCAGCATACACAAATGTCCTCACTCTCTCTCCCTCATTTTAAACAAACAAGGTAGTTACTAAAAATAAATTTAATAATAAATCAATTCCATGAAATATGAGATTTACTAGGTAATTACCAAAAAAGGAAGGCAACCAATAAAAATGACATCACTACCAAGATATTCTACCAAATAACTCTATTAAAATATCTATTGCAGGGAAACACCAAAATTGCCGTCAATTAAACAAAACAACCATTGATAGATGAGCAATATTGATTTAGAACTTTACACTTAGATCTAACGGTTTCTAAATCTTGTTACCACATTTTATTAAAATGAACTATCATGCAACAAAAGCCATTCCTACATGTATATAGGGTGTCTGTGTGTGTATGCGTATGTGTGTGTGTGGGGGGAGCACATTAACTAAGGATTATCCTTATTTGAGTATTTTAAAGATAATTTTTAAAAACACGTACTACAAACTTCAAAATCGTAATGAGATCAATAAATCTTAATTTATATCATGTAAATAAGATACATACCAAAATCAACATCATTTATAAACTCCTAAGTTATAACACACATAAATTCATATACAAATTCAAAGACTATAAAGCATCATTAGATCTTTAAGTGATAAATTTCAAAACCAAAATATAATTTATAGATCTACATCTAAATCAAATACACACACCTAAATTCATATGATTTAGAAACTCCTAACAAATAGATTTATTCATATATAAATTTAATGGCATGTTATAAATTTGTATATGAATAAATATATATGTTATGAATTTCTAAATGACATGAATTTTGATGTGTATCTGATCTAGATGATGTAGATTAAGATCCATAAATTACATTTTGATTTTAAAACTTACAACCTAGAGACCTAGTGATTATTACTTTAAAATCATTAAATTTGTATATAAATAGATATGTACATAAGAAATTTCTAAATGACATGAATTTTGACATGTATTTAATCCAGATAATGTAGATTAAATCCATAGATTACAATTAGATTTTAAAACTAACTTATGTAAACAATAAGGAAAAGAAATTGTAAAGCATGTACACTTGCATCAAAATTTACTTCATAATCCTAGCATCCAACATTGTGGCAGTACATTTTCCTTTGAAAAAACAACACTTTCAGGTGTCATTCCTTTATTATCCAAAAGTTCATACACTATAACTATCTAATCAATGTTATTCTCAACCCATAAGTAGTAGATGACATATAATTCAAAATATTAACCACATAGTTCATTTCATAATAACGTACATTGTATCATAAATTTAAAGAGATGCATGTCACCTTTTTCCATTGAATCCATAACAAAATATTTCTAAATCTCTTTAGTTTTACACCAAAAATGATAACGAAAACAAGAGTAGAATCAATAGATCAGTTACTACAAGCAAGTGTCTGCTATCTTTCAATCAAGCAGTTTTGATTTCTTGACTTTTAAATATGATGAGCCCCTGAGCAGTCACTTAAAAGGTTGAAAGTTCAAGAAACTAGAAAGAAAGAAAAAATAATAGCATGTAATACGTGTATACAGAACAATACTAATCTTGATACAAGTAATATGGAAAAATGTCTTTCAATTGTTAATAAGTAAAGCAAAAACAATAATCAAGAAATATATCGTTATGGATAAATAAAGAAAATAAAAAAGTGTCTAATTCAAGCAAGAAAATGCCAAGTATGAAATTATGAGAAGACAAGGATATCTACATGTTTTTGTCAAGTAAACATGTATAGATAAAATTTAGACAATAAAAATACATCATGGGTGTTTTAGAAGGATTTATGCAATACAAAGCCGATCGAGACAGAGGAATAGTACATAGAAAACCCATTGGTACATTGCAATTAATATTGACAATTCAATGAGATGTGTTAATGTATTTTTGTGTTATTCATTTATTACATTCCTTATAAGTTAAGTATATATTCTCCTATACAAAGGAAATTGTAATCCTTTGTTATGATCAAGAAATATATGATTCTCTTTCTCCTTAACATGGTATTAGAGCTTAGTGTTTAATGAATAAAAAAAAGGAGAGAGAGTAACAACCGCTATTGTCGCTGGACTGTCGTCGCCACACCACCCTCGGTAGTGGAATACCCACGAGAAAACAACACAATTGGGTAAAGTTGAATGCCATGATAAATTAAACCTCCTCCTTTCTCATCTAAAGCTTGATCTACCATTGTGAGGCACAGATCAAGCCTATCCCACCACCATCGAGCCTAGATCTAGACTACATATCACCAACAACTCATCGCCACCTCATTGTAGCCTTCCTCCTATCTCTGGTTGCTACAGCTTCCCCAACACTCACTGTGGCCACTCTTATGGTTGCCACCGCCGTCAATAGATGGATCACCACAGCCACTGTCACACTCACTACAGTCATTGCCATCTTAACAACCATTTCCTAAAGGCCGTTGAAGCAGATGGCTTCTCATGTCCAGGAGCCAGAGGCATTACTCAACACTTTGGTAGAGAAGGTGGCAGCCAAGAGGCAGGGAACGACTAAGGTCCGACAAGATTTGAGGAAGGCATTATTAGTAAAGGTGCTAACAGATACGTTGTATTCGTAAAAAATACATATCCATATCCGTTTATAAGCAGATACATATATTCATACCCATCCAGGATCGAATACGGATACGGATATGATTTTTTTAATTTAAGCGGATATGGATACAAATACGAATGTCTTTTGAATTTTCAACGGATACAGATATAAATAATTTACGAATATCTATTTATCTATCAATATATATATAGGCAATTTTTTATATCTCAATATCTAACCATTAGACTAAAAATCTAAACTACTAGATATGATCGAAACTATTAAAATACTTGTATATAAAAAATCAGGTGATTTTAAAATTCCTAAGTACTGAATATTACATGTACTTATTATAGCTCATAAAAAACCATTGAATTTGTATACGAATAGATCTATATGTATGAGTTTCTAAATGATATGGATTTTAATGTGTACCTGATCTAGATGATATAGATTAAGATCCATGCATTAGATTTTGGTTTTAAAACTTATGACATAAAGATCTTGTAATTCTTGCTTTAAAACCGTTAAATTTGTATATGAATAGATATGTATATTAGGAGTTTATAAATGATGTAGATTTTGATGTGTATCAAATCTAAATGATGTAGATTAAGATCTATAAATTATATTTTGATTTGAACACTTTTAATATGCTATTTTAAAAATTATCCTTAAAATACTCAAATGATGATAGTCCATAGCTAATCCTCTCCTTATATGTATATAGATATCTATTAAATATTTAATGTTAAAAACTTAAAAATCAAATCCTAGACTTATTCTCTCTCTCTTAGACTGCATGTTGAATTTTCATGCTACAACACTCCATGACATGTCTTGATGTCTTCTAATAGATATTTTGACGTTTAAGACTGACAACTTAATAGTTTTTTTTATAAATTAAGTCTTTGTTATTTATAAGTTCTTTACTTCTTCATGTTTTTCTTTCCAAAAAATATTTATCTAATTTATAAGGATTTTACTTTGTCATTTATAGGATTTTGCTATCTTTAATTAACAAAATATGTTGTAAAATATAATAGTTTTTTATTAATCATTAATTAATTCTACATTCATAAAGGTGGAATATAAAGATTTGGATTAATAACTTCATCTCTTTGTGGAAAAGATAAGTCTAACCTATCATTATATCTTATTTATTTTTATTTTTGATATATATTATTTTTATTTCATATATATACTAAATAACTTAAAATATATAAATATATGAAAATCTTATTAATGGTTTAATTAATTAAATAATGCGTATATCATCATATCCGTTTTTATATCCGACTTTATCCATATCCAATCCTCTTTTATCCATTCCATATTTGTATCCGTTTTTTAAGGATATGAATATGAAATTTTCCTATCCATATGGCATTTATATCTGTATTCGTACCCGTATTCTGAAAACAGATATGAATATGGTAACACATATCCATACCGCATCCGATCCGTTTGCACTCTTAGTTACTAAGCGATTCACAACAAGCTTAGCATTCTTCGTACCCCTTTACACCATTTATTGTTATTCAATCCTACTTCTCTACAAGGAATGGTACGTCGAGGCAACCACTGCTTGTTCCACTTGCAAGAGCATGCTTGGTGCTAAATGTGAGTCGTGCTCCTCCGAAGGCACTTGACAGCCTTGTAGATTACTCTCATTGTTGGGTTCTTTATGATTTTCATCTCAACACCGACCTTGATAAGTTGTGAAAGAAAGGAGGAAAAGAAACACCTGACAAAGGAAGGCCGTGAAGAAAAGAAGTAGAAGAAGAAAAAAAAGGACAAGAACAAAATTAAGGTTTATTTAGTTATTTGCATTTAATCCAATAGTCTTCTAAAATTACAAAATTTACTAAAAACCCTTGAAGTTTGAAGTTTTCCAAAAAAAAAAGAAAAAAATACTTTCCTTTTGTGCAACTATCTTATGGTCAACGTGATTAACTACTGTTATTTTCTACCTAACTTGTGTTACTACCTTATAGCCAACGTGTTTGGCTATGATTGTTATCTTCCTATCTACCTTATAGCTAACATGATTGTCTGTTACTGCTACTACTATTACAATATCTACTACTACTACTACTTACATTTTTGTCAAGTTATGTAGTTCTTTCTCAATAACATAAAAAATAATTATATAACAAGTTATGCACGGTAGATGCTCTAACTTAAGGGAGATAGTTACAGTAAATAGAACCTTACATAGATCTTTGTGTTATCCATTTATTAAATTCCTTACAAACTAATTATGTGTTCTCCTATAGGTAGGAGATTTTAATCCTTTGTAACGATCAAGTAATATATGATTCTTGCTGAACGAGAGGAAAAACTTGAGGGAGATGTTATTATTATTGTCTGATTACATATATATATAGTGATTTAAGGTATCCACCTAACATAAATGGATATCCACATGACCACATTACTAAATCATTTACTAATAACTCTAATACTCCCTCACAAACTGAGGCATACAAATCTATCATGCCTAATTTATTACAAGAAGACTTATATTGACCCATAAACACAACTTTAGTAAATACATCTACAAGCTAAGTAAACGAGAAAGTAAAAGGAGTAGTGATCAAACCATCCGATATTATATTAATGACAATCCATGTCAATGTGTTTTGTCCATTCATAGAATACAAAATTATTGGTTATATAGATAACGGTCTAGTTGTCACAGAACATAGGGATGGATCTCTAAGGAGGAAAACCAATCTCAGTAAAAAAGGATTTAATCAACATCATCTCGCACGTTGTTTGTGCCATAGCTCTATATTCTACCTCAATGTTAAATCTAGATACAATGTTTTATTACTTCTCCAAGTAACCAACTTACCTTCTATAAATGTGTAGTATCTAAAAATAGACTTCTTGTCTCCTAAGTCCCTAGTATAACCTAAATCTAAATAACCAGTGACATCGAGATAACGTCTGTAGAGTAGGTCTCTACTACGAGCATTCTTCAAGTAAGATAGAATTTGTAGAGATGCCTTCTAATACACTTCCCTTAGTTGATGCATGAACTGATTGACTAATCCAGCTACAAAAGTGATTTTTGGATGAATCACAGTAAAATAAATCAACTTCCCAACAAGTCACCTATAACATCTTACATCCTCAAGGGTCTTAGAAGATGTGTTTCACAATTCTAAGCTAGAATCAACAAAGAGCTAGAAGGTTCGTAGCCAAGCATTCCTACCTCCTACAGTAAGGCACATACTTTCTCTGAGACAAGACTATTCCACCCTTTGCATGTGCAATCTTAATTCTCAAGAAGTAAAGTGTTTCTCGAGGAATTCTCTGCTCTCATTAATACCTCTCTGTCACTATCAATCACTAGAATATAATCAACATATGGCTACGATGACGCAACAAGTAGGTCTCTGTCTAACAACCTATGGAAGCCAAACCACACTACAACCTCCCTAAATTTGTGGAACCAGGCACAAGAACTCTACTTGAGGCCATAGGTTGCCTTCTTCAACTTACACACGCGCATCTCTCCCTGAGCAACATACCCAAAAGGTTACTCCATATACACCACCTCAAACAGATCACCATAGATAAAGATATTTTTTACATCAAACTGGTATATGGGCCACCTTTGATTCACTGCAATAGAGAATAGAATCTTGATAGAATTTAGACGTGTAATAGGTGAAAAAGTCTCAAAATAATTAACCCCATAAGTCTAAGTGAAGCAGTTGACAATTAAGCAAGCCTTATACCTATCAATGGTGCTGTTGGATTTGTATTTCACTGTGAAAACCCAACGGCAACTCACAAAGTCTGCATCAGCTAGTGGCAACGGAAAAAAGTGTCTGGACTACTAACAGCTATAGAGAAGACTACAGACAATGACAACAATGACGAAGGAGGGAACAGGAGCTGTTGGCAGCGACAAAGAGACTTGCAAGCAACGACAGTGGCGGCAAGGGGGATTGGCCACGACGGAGGCTAAAAGAGAGGGTGTGGTGGCTCGTAGGGTTTGTGTTTTTAGGATTAGGGAACTTGTGATTTTGATACCATGTTGAAAAAGAGAAAAAACTAGAGAAAGATGTTATTGCTATTGTCTGATTACATATATATAATGGTTTAGGGTATCCACCTAACATAAATAGATATCCACATAACCACATATCACTATTACTAATAACTCTAACAATTCTCTTTCTCCCTAACAAGATGCATACTTAGAGTACTTCTAGTGTAAAAAAAAAACCAAATTTGCAAGAAAATTCTTTCCAATCCAAAACAACATACCTACTCTTCATCAGAAAGATGCTTTAATTCAGTTTGATGACCAGTTTAAAAAGGATAACCTTATTGCCAAATGGATTAGCTTGACACTTAGCCATTACAGCCCATATGGTGCAATTTGGGCCTCAAGAAGCTTAAACAGAACACTAGGATTGGGTAATGGATAGCACAAATGAGTTACAAACTTACACTTGAGTTCTTCTTAAAGTTCAAAAGGTAACAAGCCTCTCAGTTTGTTTTATACAATGGGACAAAAATTCAACCTGCTACTATTGATGTAGATCATTTAAAGGATGAGCATCAGAGTCCAAAAACTAAAATAAACAACTCTAGCAAACCAGAATTGCACACTTTAAAAATTAATTGATCAGCAATAATCTGGATATGGATGAGAGTGAGGTGTGCTGCAAGCCTGCAACAACATTTTGGTATGTGAGGTGGAGTCATTTCCAGTGAAGTTCTTGGGTCTCCCACTGCATGAAAAAGCCTTTAAGAAGCAATTAGGGTTTAGTGGTTGTTTGTTGGCAAGCTCAAGAAAAGATCAACTGGGTGGAAGAGCCTAAATAAGGGAAGTACGCTAAATTTTCTGAATGGTTTCATTTTTCACAACAACCCACATATTCTCTACACAGAACGGCATACTTGCTCATGTGGCCAGCAGAAGCTGGTTAAAGTTTTCAGACAAAAGGTAGGTTGAAGGTTAGAATTGCAAACATAAGATGATCCTCACACTCCAACGCAAAGGTTGTGGATGGTAGTATTGAGGATGGAGGCTTCTCATGCAAATAAATTAATGGCACAGGTTTTGGAGACTGCAGAAATGTTGCTTATGAATGAAGCATACAAGATCCACCTTTGTAAGGAGTTTAAAACATGAAGACATTGCGTGCAATACCCTGATGTGCTGACCCCTCACCTTGATCAATGACAAACAAGCAGACGACACTGCAAAAGAAGGGTCTAGTGTTGGTAGAAAAGGAAGCATGTTCTCAAGTAAAAGGCTCTGTTTGACGCTATATCTGGACAAGAAAAAAGGTGTTAATAAATGTCCTCAGTCTTCTTCTATTTGATAGGCTTCTTCTCACTTGATTTTTTTTAATGTGGCTTGAAAACCTGACGAGCCAAGTGGTTAGTACTTCATAGTGTTACAGGAGAAAATGGAGCCCATACAAAATTTGCACTTTATGTCGAACAAAAGGATGTGTTATAGCCTACCATTTCTATTAGATGTAACTTCAAGAAATATTGGCATTCTAGTACGAACTGCTCCTTTTCCGACTTATTTTATTGGGCTGGCTAGATTACCATAGTGGAGGAGTTTCTTTATGAGAATGTAAGCTTATACAGTTATTTGAGCTATATGGCCTTCAAGGCAAAAATAATGTGCATGGAAAACATGGAGGATTACTTGATGGCGTAATCCATGAAGAGGATAGGTACTATCACACCAACTCCTCGGTGTACGGATCAATGCACGAGGAGGGCACAAAGGACTTTACTACTAAGGCATCGCCGTAAGGTGCAAACCATGAAAAGACGGTTGAAGCATGTTCACACAAGGTGTATGGAACAACCTAGACTCATTCTGTCGAGTCAGGTGGCGTACACTACTTAATGAGTGTACAACTAGTAGCCGTTGCAAAAGAGCTTATACAACGTGGCGCAAGTCATGCGTCGTGCGTAAGTCCATTGACGTTACACAAGGAAGGTGTAGCATGGCATTGAAGCTCGCAGATCAAGTGTAAATTAGTTGAACGTTATGCAAGACGTGCGCAAGGTCAGTGGCACTACAGCAAGGTGGCGCAGGTAACGCATAATGTGCACGTAGCTCAATGACAATGGACTGAAACTGAAGGTGTTGGCGCCACATGGCATGCATAAAGTGAAGCATGCCCAATCAAACCTCAACGCCTTAAGAAGTTGAAGGTGTTAGAGCAACCTGGCATACATAGATGTGTTTATGTGTGGCATTAAGAAGTTTGGAGTTAAGGCTCCAAGAATCAGGGGCGGTGCCTTAATAATCTAGGCATTAGAGTGTCTAGACAATGTCTACATATATATACCTATATAGGGGAAGAGCAAGCGAGTGTAGCTTCTTTTCCCCAAGCTTTGTAATTCTATTTGTGAGTAATAAAAAAGAATGGTGCTTCCCTAAACCTTATCCCTCTCTCTATTATATGGGTGAAAGCATTGTGAAACTTAATTGATCTTAGCATGTTCTCATATGGGTGTGTTCTAACTTGAGGAAAACAAAATTTGTAACATTGGGTTCCATTGCTGGGATCATGGAGGGCAAGACCATCAACACGAAGATAACGGATTTGAGGAACTAGATGGCAACGGCAAATCCAGTATTGCAAGCCATCTAGGAGATGGGGGAAATTGTAAATGTACTCCAAGAAAATGTCGCGTTACTAAAGGAAGTGTTGGCCAAGAAGCCAATAAAGGCAAGTGTGAAGTCCTATGTACTGAAACCAAAGGCCTTCACAAGAGGATGCAACACAAAGTAACTCAAGAATTTCCTATAGGACATTGAGGCATACTTTAAAGCTACCCACACGCCAGAGTCAAAGAAGGTGACCTTGACCAGTATGTTCCTCACTAGCGACGCTAAATTATGGTGGCATGCTCATTTCACGAGAACCAACTAGGAGCAACAAAAAACGTACAAAGATTTGGTGAAGGAACTGTCCCCACCAACATTGCGTGGATGGCGCATGATGCACTACGCAAATTGAAGCACACTGGGAATGTACGCAAATATGTGAAGGCGTTTCACTCATTGATGATGGAAATCAATGACATGGCTACGGAAAATCAATTGTACAACTTCCTAAATAATTTGCAAAGTTGGACACAGGTGAAGCTCCAATGCCACAACATCCAGGACCTCTAAACTGCGCTAATGGTCGCAAAAGCCTTGGTTGATTCAAGGCAGCCTCCATAATGGAATGCGACTCTAAACCTTTGAAAAAAGGCAAGAAAATGGCCAAGATCAAGAGCAAAAGGACCAAGACAATGAGTATTCCAAGGAAGAATGCAAACCCAACAACCAAGGACTCACGTTGCTACATATGCAATGGTCCACATTGCATACACGATTGGACCAAGGAAAAGAAGCTATCAACAATTGTCAACGAGTCAAACAAAGACGAAATGAAGACAACAGAGTGTCGTGTAAATCCCCTTCAACTCAATACGCTACCAAGGAGAAGGAAGTGCATCATTGTGCGATAGGCTTATGTACGTAAACATCATATTGAATAACCATCTCGTACGAGTTATGATTGGTACGAGTGCTAATGACAATTTTCTCTCCAATAAGGAAGTGGGGAACTTCTACCTTATCGTGAGTAACATTAGGGGCATCAACATTAAGGCAATAAATTCAGTCACTAACAGGACTGAGGGAGTAGCCACCATGCTCATTAAGGTTAGGCATTGGTTGAGCCTATGTGATTTGGTGGTAAATGTGTCATTGCACAAACGTGAAAAAATGACTAAGACATGTTCACACAAGGTGCATGAAACAGCCTAAACTCGTTGTATCAAGTCAAAGGGAAGCATTACGTCAAATGTATGGTGGCACGTATTACTTAAGAAGTGCACAACTAGCAGTCATTGTGGAAGAAATAGCACAACATGGCGCAAGTCCAAAGTGAGTCGACAGATGTTACGCAAGGGAGGCGTAGCATGGCATTAAAGCTCGCAGGTCAAGCATGAGTCAGCTTAACGTTATGCAGGACATACGCAAGGTCAATGGCATTACAGCAAGGTGGCATAAGTAGCACACAGTGTGCACACAGGTCAATGGCAACGAACTAAAGCTAAAGGTGTTGGAGCAACGTGACATGCATAGAGTGAAGCACGTCTAGTCAAAAAGCTCAACACCCAGGCATTGAATTGTTGCAGTTATGTGTGGCATTAAGAAGTTTGGAGTTAACGCTCCAAGAATCAAGGGTGATGCGTTGATAGCCTAGGCGTTAAAGTGTCTAGACAACATCTATATATACGTGTTTAAATAGGGGAAGAGTGAGCGAGTGTAGCGTCTCTTCCCCAAGCTTTGTAATTGTATCAATGAGTAATATAAAAGAAGGGTGCTTCCCTAAACCTCGTCTCTCTCTCTATTATGCAGGTGAAAGCATTATGAGGCTAAATTGATCTTAACACGTGGCTACGATCAGTGCCACATGGGTGTGTTCTAGCTTGAGGCAAAGAAAATCCATGACAGGCTTCCCTAAACCTCTTCTCTCTCTCTATTATGTGGGTGAAAGCATTATGAGGCTAAATTGATCTTAACACGTGGCTACGATCAGTGCCACATGGG
>JAMKQA010002254.1:0-18644 GCA_024699735.1 Posidonia australis | reverse complement strand
CGATTGGTTTCTGTCGTACTACGGGACCAATTTTGCAAGTCGAGTGATGAGTTGACAAGAAACAGAAATAGGAAACCACAGTATTCTCCTTCTCTCTCCTTTTTGTTAAATGTGAGTAGTTGATACCATGACTGGGACCTTAGGAGAACCTGGCACCTTAGTTGAGTTGGTTCGATTTTTTGTTTTTTAATTATGTAAAGATTCTGCAACCATCTCCAAACATCTTCGCCTTCTCGGGTTATACGCTCATCTGGTTCTGCTCTTTCTCTTGGAATTCATATTTATTGATCTGGGAATCATTAAAGCCAATTAACAATGTCAAACTCAACTAGTGCAAATCCTTGCATCCAGCTGGTCAATTTAACGTTTTAGACTTTCTCGAGGTTCACGGATGTGACGAATTCGTCGTCACCCCAGCCCACTTGACCAGATTATCCACCCACAAGAGGTCTAGTGTATAGATGTAAAATGATTTAGCAGGTTCATTGAAGATGCAGTTATTTCTCTCAATTGCAAATACAATAGCTTGATCGAAACTAGACATTTCCAAGAACCTAAGCTAGAACTATTAAAATATAAAATAAATCACAGACGACTTTAACTAAAATGACAATGTTTTATTGTCACAGTGGCTGAAAAAACTTTAAATTTATCGTAGTATCTCGAATTCGAATCTTAGAACATACATAAATAATTCTTAGAACCTTAACTGAATGAAGATTTTTTTTAAGAGTTAATAAAATAACATAGATAATAAAGTCGTCTGAGCACGTGGCTGAAGATGGATCCACTTGCGTTGTCTTTCATATGAAATCGATTTCTTGGCCACTTTTGCTAACCATGCTATTACGATAGCTAACAATACCTCTTAGCCACTACTTTTGTGGTCATGGCTGAATTTAATTCCTAGAGAACAAACTTCTTGTACTGATGTACGCATAACAACAGTACGATTCTCAAACCAGTGACCTGCATCTTCCAGGATGTGTCAGCTAACCATGGAAGATACAACTAGCGAGTATTTTTTGGTAGATATCAATAATAATATAGTTGAATGTAAACTAATGTAAACAAAGATGACGAGTAATTAATGATAGGGAGAAGAATAAGAAGAATTTTCATTTTTGACGAGGCGGAGTAAGAAATTTTTCACTGTAGGACTATAAAAAATAAATTATCAAAGTAGATGTAAAAAAAAAAAGATACTAAAATTATAATGGAAAAATCTGACAACTTAAAAAATCACAAACATATCTTTTAAAAAAAAAAAGACTATTTCAAAAGGGAACTTCAACAAAAAAGAAAAAATTACAATTGTTCTCAACAAGGATAAATTATTTGAAACGTTGCATGATTATTTCATTTCTAACATTATCAAATACATTTTTCTCAATATAAGTCACTAGATTATCATTCTTCTAATTATCTTCCATTTAATTTCTCAATTGGTTCTTCATAATATCTATTGTAGAGAAAGACCTCTCAACTGATATCGTTGCAACTAGTAGCGTCAATGCCAACTTGAGTAACAAATAAACTAAAGGATATGAGACATCCTTTTTCTTTTCTAGCATTTTGTCTGCTAAGACACCAAGTCATTCTAATTCACAAAAATCTTTTATTAAATGCATCTCATCAATATATGTTTCTAATTCATCATGAAGTACTTTACAGTCGAATTTAGAAAAATCACGTAGATAAAATTCAACTAGACGAACCAACTTCTCTCGATTATAAGTAGAGAATAAATTACTTGGGTCTAGACATACTATACAAAGAAGCAACTCTGTATTTGCTTCAGTGAAATGGTTGTTCAACTCGTGAAGTTGTAAGTCTATAACAACATAAAAAAATTTAACATGATAATGATGAAAATTTATTACTTTTGAAACTTTTCGTCGTGATTGTCCTCCAGCTATATAGATGTCATTCATATCAGGCATTAGAATCTCATGTTTGACACAAAATGTAAAGGTTTCTTTCAATAAATCAATCTATTCATAATCTTTCATTGTCTACAAATGTTTTTTTGCTCGTGTAACTATACTCATTGCATTTACATTATCTTGCTCTTTAAGTTGTAAAGCTTGTGACAATGCATGTGTTATTATCAACACATTTCTCATGAAGTGCAAGCTAATGACAAAATCAAAAGGTTTCAATAGTCTTAACAGTGAACAAGTTTCAATTCTTTATTCAAACTTTATCTCATCTTCTGTAATATCTTTAAAAACATTAAGCACTGAAGGGAACATGACAATCATGCTAATTAATGATCCATAATGTGATCTCCAACATGTTTCACTAGCATGTTTCAAACCAATTTCTTGATTTAAACCCTTTCCTATTGAAAGTTCCTCTCTCTATAAAGCATCAAAAATCTCTTATGCTTACTTTTCACGAAGTTTATCACGATGCTTGCATGAAGATCCAATAACATTAATCCATCGATTTGATCAACTTTTTTTACCACACCTACTAATGCTAATTGAAGTTGATCTGCAAAATAATGGATGTAATGTGCAGATTCATTCTCATTCAAGATTAATGCTTGAAGCCCATTGAATTCACCTAATATGTTACTAACTCAATCATAACCTTGACCATGTAACCTACATGTACTCAATCTATGTCTAGAGAACAATTCATCAATTTTTTCTTTCAATGTTACAACATAAGTGTCCTTTACATGAAGAATTTTTAGGAATCTTTGAATTACTTACCCCTTCTTATTAACAAAACATAAAACAACAGACATTTGTTCTTTCACTAACATATCACGAGATTCACCAACCAACAGAGCAAAGAAAGTATCACCAATCTCTTCAATAATGCGATTAGTAGTTTTAACTGTACAATAATTTACAATTTGCTTTTGAATATCATGGGAAGTAAGCTTGTTATTTCTAGAAGTCTTATCCCATAACTTTTGGAAATCCTCATGTAAACTAGGGAGACATCTCCAAAGTTCTAAATAACTTCCTCGATTACTTGACTTTTCTGATTCATCATGACCTCGAAAAGCTAATCCCTATCTTAAAAGAAAGCGAATGATTCATATTGATGTATTTAAACATCTTCAGTATTCTCTATCATTTTGACCTAAGTGCTTTGCAAATATTGTCGCAATTTGTTCATTTTCTTTCATCAAAGCTTTACATTTCTTCTTTGCTTGATTGTGAGCACTAGACGTACCTCCAACATGAATTCCAATTCTCTTAGTCTTCTTCCAATTTCTTAAGCCATCAACAACAAAAGCATCATCACCGACGCTATCTAGTTTAAAATGATAGCAAAAAAGATAATAGATAGCCTCTTTCTCTATGTTATATTCCAACAAGTCTTTGTACTTATCTGTGGATACCCTAATTTTTTGATTTTGCAGGATGGAGATGTGGTGACTGAGCTCTAACCCTCATTAGGCCCATTTAATTCATGGAAGCCCACTTGGGTCCATGGAGGCCCACATAGGCCCATTAAACCCTAATTGAGCTTACTTGGGCTCACAAGACTTGTTTAGGCCCATTTAGCATTTCTTGGGCCCATTCAATTCATTAAAGGTTCATTTAGCCCATTTAGGCCCATTTAGCCCCATTTGGGCCCATGGGGGCCCACAAGGCCCACATAGGCACATTAAGCCCATGGAGGCTCACAAGGCTCACATAGGCCCATTAAGCTCAATTGAGCCCACTTTGGCCCCAAAGTCCATTAAGGCCCACAACAATTTTACACCTTATTCCTCCTTCTACATGTTCTTTACTTTCTCCTTCATTTTCATGGAATTTCCAACCCAACCCTCTCATCTCACCTCACTTGGCCATTGAACCCATTTCTTCTTCTCTAACCTCTCACAATTTAGCCTGATCAGCCACTGAATTCAATGAACTCATCCAACCAACTCGAGCTCCATTGGATCAGCAAACCTCCAAGCAGCCCCAGCCGTTGGATGTGCCGCCGGTGAAGCCTGGATTGCCGTCGATCCTTGTCAATGACCAAGGGAACAACAGGGAGCAGTAGGAGGACAGTGTTTGTTAGTTGGTTAGGCTGTTACGAGTCTGGTTCAGGAGGTTAGAGGGTTGTTAGGCATTTCTGTTACACGGTTGGCCGTCTATTAGAAGTGGGTTGTTGGGTTTCCTCACCTATATAAGGGAGGGTAGAGGTAGAGTTTTGAGAGAACTTTTGGCGAAAGAGAGAGAGAACTCAGAGTGCCAGTGAATTCCAGAGAGAAAGGGAGATTCGCGGGAAGGAGAGGAGGAGAATTCAGACACTCCGGCGAGCTGAGAAGGAGCCTCACGTCGTCAGGCCAGGTACGCTCTCCTCAGACCTCTTTTAGTTTCGAATATAGCTTCCTGGAGTCCCCTCTCTCTTTCTGCTTTGTTTCCGAGCAATTCAGAGGTCTGAATTGCTCCCTGGAGCTCGCTGTCACCGTTTTCCAGCGATGTAGGTGGGGGACTGGTCCAGGGCACGGCCCTGGCCCCCGAGCTTCCTCTCCTCCTTCTTTGGTCTCCTCGATGCTCCAAGGCCCATCACATAGCCGCTCCATCGCTCCCAGTAGCCAACACGACGCCCGCTGGAAAACTGCTCCAGTCTCGCTGTCGCCGAAGAAGACGACGGGATCCAGAGGAACCGCGCCAGCCTCCAGCCCCTCACGTTGCCCCGGTCGTCCAGAAACGTCCCACGACATGCCCCCGAGCTCCCGGAGCCACCAGCAACATGAATTAAGCCCTGGACCTGTTGTGATTGATCGAAGAACCCGCTTGAGTAGCCTATTTCGCTGAGGAACGATAGGGAGCACTCACCTCAACGACTCGAGCCTCCAGAAGCCTTGGATTGCCGCGCCGTAGCCCCGACAGACCTCCTTCTTCTCCGACGCCGTCGTCGGAGCACCTCGACGGTGAGGTAGGTGGGAGGCCTGCTCCCATCGTTAGCTGCTCGATCCACTCCGATGGATCATCTCCCCTCCCCTTCTTCTTGCCTCTTGTGAAGTTTGATCTAAGATTAGACCACGGGAAGGCCTTGTTTGCCCCCTCCGGCAGTCGTCGGCGGCGAGCTCCGTCGTCGGCGACCGTCGTTTCTTTTTTCATTTAAAAAAATAATTTAAAACATTTTATTTGAATAAAATACAAAAACATTGTTTTTCTTTCAATCAGATCCTTTTGTCATTACAAATAGGTCCTTTTCTTACATGTAAGTCCTTCATCATTTTTCTTAAATCTTTTGAATAAAGTTTTAACTGAAAATATTACATGTTTTACCCTGAACATTTAAAATAATGTTTTCTGAGTTTAAAACTTTAATAAAAGCCCTCCAATTCTTTCAAAATGCTCTTTGCTTTAGACAAATTGCATAGAGGCCCCTAAGCTTTCTCAAATTCTTTTTGGAAGTTCATTTTTTCTGTAGAAATTGCATTGAAGCCCTTGTATTCTTTTAAATGTTCCAGAATGCATGTTTTTGCTAGTTAAATTGCATTTAAACCCCTCGACTTTGCAGAAACTTTCCAGAATGTTCATTTCTTTGGTTTATTTGCATTTAAACCCCTGAACTTGTTTTTAAAACTTTTCTGAAGCATGCTTTCCCAGGGTAAATTGCACTTTAACCCTCTGTCTTTACTGAAATTCTTCTGGATGCTTTGTTCTGCTGGGCAATTTGTAGTTTAGCCATTGTACTTCATTGATTGTACTCTGATTGCCTGTTTTCAGGGATAAAATGACCATTTTGCCCCTGAAACTTCCTGGATCATTTCTGAGACATTTTTCTTGCATTTTTAGCCTGATTTTATGCAGAATTGATTTAATTGCATGTTTAGGTGGTGAAATTGCATTCTAACCCCTAGGAAACTTCATTTTGGCTAGGAATGCACATTTGACCCCAAATTTCTTCATAATGGCATAGAATGTGTTTTCCTATGTATTTTTGATGACTTGGGCTTCAGAACTTCAATTTTCCTCAGAATTTGAGCTTTTTACACAAAACCCCCTGGAGGTTTCATATTTGCATTCACACTTGCATTTTACATATCTTTTCACATCTTTCCGCACAAGTTTTCTTGTCTTTTCTGCTTGGCTTTGCGCACGCTTTTCCTAGCTCATTTCTAGCTTTATTTTTTCTCCATTTCTTGGATTTTTCCCCGATTTTCGCCTTTAGATTCATCTTCATGCATGAGCATATAGAATAAGCAAGCATACATTCATTAGACCATTGACAGTAGGAAACCTAGAAAGACCGAGTTTTCTCGGGCGCATGGGGTTGTCTAACCCCTTCCCCATGTGTAACCAGAATCCTTATCCTTTCTCTGGCTCGCATTCATTTGTGCATTGTCCATTAGGCACGGAGCACACGCATACATTCTGCATCTTATTTGCGTCTCGATTTTCTTGTGTTTTTGGTTTTCCTTGTCTTTCCATTAAAAGACTAGGTAGCGACTCCTTTCCTTATCCTTTTTGTCTTCCCTTGGTGTTTCTGGGTCTTATCTCTTCTTCCGGATTCATCGTTTTCGTCGTGACCGTATCGGATCTCCTCGTGTGTTTCCGCACATTGAGTAGTAGGAGAGCCGCGCAAGGGTTCCACCGGCATAGTCACATTATCATTAGTGAATAAATCTTCAATGAACTTTCGATGCTAGCCTTGAATCAACCTTGAAGGAAATGCACACCCAAAAGGTTGAGTTGGCTTTCTTAGAAGATAAGCTCTTCGAATCTTATCTTTGTCGTTGTAGTGATAACTAGATATCCATGGTCTTAAACCAGGATCAGTAGGAATATTTCCTAAATCAATTTCTACTTGACGATGCTTTAAAGAAGACCCAGCTTCTTCATCATTTTGATTTCGTGTTCTTGGTTTTTTTTGTCACAAATCTATCCATAACTCTACATAAAAAGAAAAGAGAAAAAGATGCCCGCAACATGATAAAAAAACTTAGTAGATAATTAAACAAGTCGACAACAACAAGTGACAATCCTAATAAACAATCAAGAAATCAAGCAAAAATATTTAACAAGTAAAACAACTAAAAAACAAAAATTAAGTGGTTTAGAAAGATTGTCATGTTACCTTAGACTTGTTCTTGGAAAAATAAGGAGTCAAGAATGAGTTTAAATCCTTCAAAATTCAAAAACATATCATATTGTTCGAAGTTATGGGTTGCATAGAACTAAAATCCTGTATCATCAACAAATTTCATTGTTTCAATTATCAAAGCACCATAAGCACAAGAAAATTTTTAAATTTACAATAATAGTAGAAAATTGAAAACTACCTCTATAAAATAATTTTAAAACTAAGGTATTTAATAATCCAGAGAAGAAAGATTACCTAAAACCTGCAAAGAAAGAATGTAAATCAAGAAAATTAAACTGTGGATGGTGGTGGAGGTTATACATTCAATCATCCATTGTGGTTGTGGACTGACCTCAAAAAGCTAAAATTAAGAAGACTTACAGTAATCATTGAAACAAGGGCATAACTTAGAATATTACTTGTGGACTGTGGTGGAGGCTCACGGCTGCTGGCTAGTCAAGGGAGGGGGATCGCCTATGGAAGCTCGCTATCGTCATCAAAGCTCGAAGGAATCAAGGGTTGAGGACGATGACTGTTGGAACTTGGCTACTTGGAAGACCATAAAGGAGGACCGTCAGAATGGAGGAGTCGAGGAGAATCTCCAAGAGATCCGTCGGCCGTTGCTAGAGGAGGAGGAGAACTGGAGGATTCAAGGGTCTCCTTGCCACTCACCTGTCGGCCACTACTGTGTGCAGTTAGTGCCTTGGTGACGGTGGATCGTGGACAGCTAGACAGGGTGGTGACGCTGACGGAGGCGTTGATGATGGGTGAGAAGAGCCGATGGTTCCACTTTCCAAGAGGAGAGGATAAGAGAGTGCACGACAGGCGGAAGTGGAAGAGTCTCCAGTCTCGAGAGAGAGAAGAGGAAGAGTCTACGCGAGTGCGTGGGAGGTGACGCTAAAGAGTCAGCACATGTAATATATATACTATAGTGTATTTTTTTACTTCTCACCCCCACCTACATCCGCTCTTAACTGTGGACTGTGAAATCGGTGCCTCGGTGATGATGGATTGTGGATAGTCGGACAGGGTGGTGATGCTAATAGAGGCGCTGACGGTGGGCGAGAAGAGCCGGTGGTTCCACTTTCTAGGAGGAGAGAACAGATGGTGGGCAAAAGAGGAAGAGTCTCTAGTCTCGAGAGAGAGAAGAGGAAGAGTCAGCGTGAGTGTGTGGGAGGGAAGTTAGAAAAAGAGAAACGATTTTATATAGGGGCTATTTGCTAAATAATATATATATACTATAGTGTATTTTTTTAGTCTAGTTGGGACAAAGCCCCCACCTACATCTGCCCCTACGAAGTGAGATGGATCCTTTAACTTAAAGAAAAAAATCTGACCTCATGCATCGGGATTTTCTAGTTCTTCATAAAGGATACGACGCCAAGATTTCCAAAGATACAAGCTTTTTTAAGACATTCGAATCGTACTGTAGTGTTATATGCTAGAGAAAAAGAAAAAAGAAGAAGTAAAAGGTTTTTTATCCCTTATATTTTCTCAAAGCACAACAATGATATATATATATAAGATAGAAAACACATAGTGGGTCAACACTATTCCTACTAATCATGCCACAGTTTCCAAAAAAAGAAACAACATGTTGAAAGAATAAATAATATATTAATAGTTATTACAAGATATTTTTAATGGAAACAACATGATGATAGACTAAATGATATATTAAAAAGTATTGAAAGATATTTTGAATTTGATAAAATCAAAACTATTATTTTCCAACATTTCCCTCAATTCAAAATTATCTTTAAAATATAAAACAACAAAAGGAAAGAAATCAAACTCTCTGGACTTTAATACTACGCATTGGGTGAAAGTGTCTAGCAAATTTGAACCTTCACTTAGTGCTTGTAGATTTACATCCGAAAGCAACCATAGTGGATTACACCTTGAATTAGATCTTTTTTATTGGATGTCAACCTACTACACACGTAGTACACACTACATTTTTTGATTCTCTGGGTAGCACATTACGGTCTTGCACTTGTATTAATTTTCGTAAGTACTTTTAAAAGATTGCCCTTTAATCCTCAAAGTCATGGCTCCATGACTACACTCACTATAGATGAATTGCCAAGGATAATCTACAATATATTACCTTACTATATAAGCTTCGATACAATTCTATTTATTGCAGCTCAGGCATTGTAATCCTAGGATTGGAGTCGCACTCCATAATTTCAGTACTATGTCTCATATGGCAATAGAATTTCTTTGATAGGTATTTCATTACAAGAGACTTTTTATGGGCTTAAGTTTCATCTCCCTTGATGAAAATATAGTAAAATTCTCCGATAAGCCTACCACATAGGTGAATCTCCAAGGGTAATCTGTAATATATCACTTTACCACATAGGCTTCGATTTGATTCTATTTTATTGCAGCTCACACACTATCATCTTAGGGATAGAGTTGGAGTCGCATTCTACAATTTCAATGTTATGTCTCGTATGACAATAGAATTTCTCTGATAGGTATTTCATTACACGAGACTTTTTATGGGCTTAAGTCTCATCTCCAGCGATGAAGATATAATAAAATTCTCTGATAAGCCTTTAGTCAAATGATCTACCAAGTTTTCTTTAGATTTCACATGTTTAAGTGATATGACTCTAGTAGACAACCAATGTCTAATTGACTTATATCTCAACTTTATATGTCTACTTAATTTTTCATTTGTGTTAGCTCTCTTGACTAAGGTAATATACGTAGTACTGTCACAATAAACACAAATTGATGGCATAGAATTAGGCACAATAGGCAAGTCTAACAATAATCCTCAAAGCCAATCAGCTTCTGTACCAATTAGGTCTAATGCTATAATTTTAGCCTCAGTAGTTGACCTAGAGATTATAGTTTGTTTTGAAGATTTCCATGATACAGCTCCACCTCCTAGATGGAAAGTATAACCACTAATAAACTTAACTTTAGTTGAAGTAGGAACTTAATTAGCATCACTATAAGTCTCTATAATTTTAGAATTACCAAAATAACGCAACACATAATCACTTGTGGCTTTTAAATAAGCAAATACTCTATTTATAGCTTTCCAATGTTTCTGACTACGATTTGTAGTATATCTACTCTGGATACTTACAGCACATGTAATATCAAGTCTTGTGCAATTAGTAAGATACATGAGACTGCTAATAATTTGAGTATATCTTGGTTGAGCTACAGGAAAATCATCATGTTTATGCAATTTTAACGTCACATTAATAGGATTACAAGCATGTCTAATATCAAAGAAATTAAATTTCTTAATTAAATTTTTAACATAAAGTGTTTGAGACAAAGCAATTCCACTTGAAGTTCTAATTATTTTGATTCCTAGAATCATATCAGTTTGTCTTAAATCTTTTATATCAAAGATTTTGAACAAATAACTTTTAGTATCATAAATCACATTTATATCAGAATCAAATATAAGTATGTCATTTACATAGAGACACAAAAGTACACATTTATCACCAATCATTTTGCTATATACACATCTATCATAATCTTTGATAGCAAATCCAGTAGAAGTAATGATTTTCTTAAACTTTTCATTCCATTGTTTTGGAGCTTATTTTAATCCATATAAAGATTTAATTAATTTACACACTTTATGCTCTTTACCACTAACTATAAAACCTTCATGTTGATTCATATAGATTTCTTCTTCTAAATCACCATTTAAAAATACAATTTTTACATCCATTTGGTAAATTTCAAGATTATATATAGATCTTAAAGCTGGAAGTACTCTAATAGTGGAAAGTTTGGTTATAGGAGAATAAGTGTAACACCCGTAAAATTCATTTTGTAATTATTTACATTTTAATGAATTTTATTCCTAGACGGGTGTTACTGTTCCGAGGTCCGTTGTGTGGTTTTGTGCTTTTGGACTTGGGCCTCGTGGGCCAGCTTCTATTTGCGTGTTCCTGTGCTTGGTTGGCACTGTGCATTGTAGCATTGTGCGTGTGGGGCCTAGGTGTGGGTCCGTATGGGGCTCAGGTGTGTGGTCCACATGGGGCCCGCGCTCGTGGGTCGTTGGTTGTGGCTGGTGGTTGGGCGAAGTGGCCGGTGTGCTTGTGCAATGTGTCGATGGCTGAGACGTGCAGGTAAGCACGCTCCCAGCTATTGCGTGCGTAGGCTTTATAAGCCGCACCGCACTCCTCCACCGCTCATCGCTGTCTTCCCCTTCTTCCTTCTTCTTTTTCCCCTCCTCCTCGACGCGTGCATTCCCCTTATTCCTCACCTTCCTTTCCTTCCTCCCCACTCCTCCTTCCTCTTTCCCCTCTTTTTCTTCGTCTACCTGCATCCCTTGTTTCCTCTTCTCGCGCGTCAATGGAGAGAGAGAGAGAGAGAGAGAGAGAGGGAGCACAGTGGAGGGATGTGGTGGCTCGTGGTGGTGTGTGGAGCTTGCGTAGGGTGCTCCTGTGGCTGTGGTTTTGCCGGAGTTCGCCGGAGTCGGCTGGAGATTGCTGGAGCTCATTTTGAGGTACGCACCTCCACCTCAAGTAATAGAGAGCATGGAATTGGTAGAAAATGCTAGGATTGCATGAAATCTAGGTAAATTTACATCCCTAGAATTTATTATGATTTTATTAGAATTTATGGGCATTTATGCTGGTGGTTACGTTTTGGGTCATTTTGACCCTTTTGCCTTTGCAATTTTATATATTGTTGCATGGTAAATGGATTTTGGTTTCATTTGTGTGGATTTGGAGTAGACCCGAAGGTCTACATCTTATGTTTTATGCAAGATTTTTGGTGTTAGCTTAGCGAGCCCGATCGGAGGTCCCAGTTAGGGCGATTTCGGACTATAGGGTTTTAGGCCGTTTTATGGGATCGTAGAATTCAACATACTGAAGTGAAAACGGCATACCGAATCAGTGAATTTCGGTATACCTATTTCATTTCGTATACCATTTTTCTGTTAGTTTGGTCCTTCGGTCGATTCAACTTATCGAATCACCCTAGTCGACCGATCCAGTGGATTTCGACATACCGGAGCCAGAACAGCATGCAGAATCAGTGGATTTCGGCATACCGAACTTGTTTTTTGGCATGCCGAATTAGGGACCAAATAAGTTTATAAAATGTATTTTCCAAGGACTTTCTGGATTGCTGTGTTTTGTCTCGTTGAGAGGGACTGTGGGCCATTAGTGGTGGTCTTTTGGGACCCCTGATGCGTCGTTTTGCCGATGTTTTGGAAGAATTTTCAAAGATATGAAAATGGTTTTGGAAATGAATCGCAAGGAAATAGTTGGCCTGTTTTGGAAAATGTTTTCTTGGTTTTCTGTGTGCTGGCTGAGACAGTGTGGGACTGTGTCGTCGAGACCAGGGAATGTGACGACATTCTCGGGTGGTTGGGCACAACTCCCTGGTTGAGGTCGAGGGTCGAGATACTTGAGGCTAAGGGGCGTCGGGTCCTAGAGGTATGAGACTCCTTAACTGTCGTCCCAAGGCTAGGGTTGTGGTCCGCGGGTTGAGGTGTCTTGTGGCATGATGGGGAGGTATGATACTCCTGCTGCCGCTGTGAGCACTGACGCTCGGATGTGGAGGTATGACACTCTCTCCTGAGCACCGTTTGTGAAGGATGCCGTGAGGAGGTAGACCTTGTGGTGGCCAGTACGGGTGGGACATGTGCCTTATAGCTGGTAGTGTCCTGAGAGACAGGACAACCTTCAGAAGGAGGGGTTGGCTTTTGAGGGTTCTCCAGAGAGGGTGAATCGCGGGACAGTGAATGCTCCTGCACAGGGTGGCCGTCACCGTGGCAGTGCAGAACGCTGTGGTCGCTCCTTAGTGGACTGCATGTAGCCAAAGTTAGGTTGCCTAACGCTAGGCTTCCCGACTCACTGTGTGTGGTTTTGGTCATTGAAGGCCTTTGCTTGTGGCTTTGGGTTAGTAGAGCCCTAGTTGTGGTTTTGGCTGGTGTGGGCCTGGTTTGTAAGGTTTTGAGAAAAAGGTTTGCGAAATGAATTTAAAAGGAAAATTAATCATAGTTTTGTTTTCTGCGGTTTTCCTTGGGGTGCGTACTGGGTGACTTTTGTCACTCATACGTTTTTCCTCGTGTTTTTGGTTTGCAGGTGCAGACATGCAGTGGGTTAGCGTAGTGCATATAGTCTGGAGTCTCCTAGCTGCACGCACAGGTTCCTCGTAGCTAGATATTTACTGTTTGGCTTTAATTTTCCCATAATTTAATTTGTTTTAAATTATGGTCGAAAATTTGGGGCATGACAATAAGTGTCAAAATAATCTATTCCCATTTTTTCAGAAAATCTCTTAGCTGCTAATTTAGCTTTATATTTCTCAATGGAACCATCTAGTTTTAATTTTTTCCTAAAGATTCATTTACAACCAATTAATTTGCTACCTTTAGGTAAATCACTTAATACTCATGTATGATTTATCATTATAGATTCCATTTCACTATTTATAGCATCTTTCCAATATAGATTGTCTCTAGAATTAATGGCTTCATTATATGTTTTAGGATCATCTTTTACTAGTGTAACAACCTTCAAGTCGCTACCTCAAATTCAGTTACTTTTTTTTTCATTTCTATCAATTACATTAGCTATAAAACTAAATCCAATTATAAGCAACATAAATAAAAGCACTATTAATTGAAATAAAACTAAGCTACTCACTTACCTAGAACCCGTGGTGTGTGGTCAAGTGACTCCATCTCTATGTGCACTAGTAAGCTCCTACACCTATCCTACACCTGCGAAAATACCAAAACAAACACACAAGAGTGATCACTGAAAGGTCACCTAGCATATACCTTACCTAAACATACAAACAACCTGGCAACTAATGTCAAGGAATCAGACGTAACCACGCCACAACACCCAAACTCCGACACCACATCCAGATGCCGAAACACTACAATAGGGCAACTCACCATTACCTAGAAAGTCACAAATCTCTTTAAAACCATGTCTTTTGAAAACCATTTTCCTTGTCTTTCTTTTTAAAACCATATGCATGCTTTTCAAAACTTTTCTACATACTTGAAATAGCTACACCTGCCAAACAAGTCCACAATCACACTCAATCACCACACCAAACACAAAGCCTCTACTTAAATCCACATAGAAATCTTATTTCAAAAACTGATACAAATCAATATTTCAAAAACCTCAACACCACTCACAGTCACAAACAATACAAGTCTCAACAAGCACTTGTCACAAGCAACTGTCGGAGATGAGGACCCGAACCCTCGCACTACCATGGACAGTCGCAACCATCTATCCTAAATCCAATCTCTTAGAAGGACCCTCAATAATGTGTCGTGTTGCCTGGTGCCAAGCAACCGACATAGGCCACAAGCAGTTGATGAGGACTTCGACCTCTCTCAACTGTACTATCGTGGTGAACCATCCCGTGCAGAAGTCCAAGCGCCCCCAATCGTAACTTCAATATGTCTGTATAGCACACAATACAAGGTGCATTCTATTGACCCTCCATGGTGTTTGAGCACCTAAGGACTCCAACCCTAGACCCGACCAGCACTGGCACTAACGGTAATACAGGTCCTTCATGCCCGAACCCTGTAGTACCATAACCATAGTCATAGTCTCAGTGCCCAAGCCTCTATTGGCTACTCGTCTAGACTCTGACAACACCTACCAGTCTCGGTATTCGTAACAACTAAGGTATATCATCAAACTACACAGAGGTCTCATACCCCCTACGTTCGTTGCCACGATACCACCAAGTACAGACAGTATCTTAGGTCTTCAGTACATGGAACAAGCGAAGTGTCATACCTCCAAGTCCAATCAGCATCTTGACCTATGGACCTTAGCCACGGTCGTGAACAACAATCAGGAGTATCATACCTCCAGAATTCGATGAACACTTGTCTCATCCTCTTGGTCTCACCATAAATAGAAAACACCAAAAAATTATTTGCAAAACCTTTGCAAACCAATACAGTTCTTTTCAAACCCCTTCGAAATCATTTTCGAAAACATTTCAAAAATTATCTCAAAATATCACAAAATACTGTATAGTGAAATATCATCAAAATTCATATATCTCTTTCTTAAAATCCTTTGGAAACCACTCTTTAAAACATCCATGGCTTTTCAACATCATTTGAAAACCCATTTGAAACTCACAAAACTCCAAAACAGCAATCACATCTTCTGAGTATAGAACCTACCCAGAAGAACCATATATACACCAAACAATGGTCTTAAATTCCCTTTTAGCTTACAAGACTCGATACCAATACAACCTACACTTAAACAATGCTATTGATACCCAATTTAGTGCACCACACCAAAAGCTAGATCAATGTCTAATTCTAGGGCTAAACGTTAACCCTAAAGTCCATCTGAACCGTTATGGGAAGAACTTAGTATTTCTAGGTCATATAGTCTTTTTAATTCAATTACAAACTAAGGTTAGTCTTACTAGTTCATTTTAGGTATTCCCTAAACCATTCTAATGATTATCTTAATCATTATTATGCCATGATTGCCTACAAGGTTAATATAACATTAAACATATTAAAAATCATTAAAACAAATCCCTAAAGGTTTAAATGTAATCTATATAAAACTTAAGGGCTGAAAAATAATTAAACTCAAGAGTTAAGGAATGAAAACTAATTTCCACAAAGTTCAGCAACCATATAGTAAATTCCACTGAACTCGGGGACTAAAAAGTAATTAAATATAAAACTTAGTAACTAAAATGTAAATTTTCCATAAGTTAGAAACCAAAATGCAAATTTCACAAACTTGAGGGATGAAAATGCAAAATTTCCAAATTACAGTTCATCTTTCTCCTCAAACACAGTAACTCAATGAATACATAGTAACTTAGTTTAAATCAAGATTAAATAACTATGATTAAAAATCTATCGCTCCACCAAAAATTATGAATCATATACTAAACTGAAGATCTCAACTGTAACAACCCAAGTTTTTAGACAGCAATTAGGCTAGATATTTAAATTAAATTTTGGGTGTACTGGATGCTAGAAGTGCTGTGTCTAATGTTAGACGTAGGATTAACAGTGTTCTACACCTTTTTCTTGGTGGCCTCACATCTTTCTGTGTTGAACGTTAGTATTGGAGCATTTAGTATTGAACACCAAATCCGGAACATTCAACACTTGAGACTCGAGTTGTTAAATGCTGGCATACAGGCGTTTAATGTTGGATGCCTGGTCGGTGGCGTCTAACGCTCTGAATTGCTGCTAACTATATATTTGGCTGAGGTTGGCTTCTCCCGGAAGACTTCTTCCCTCCTTCTCTTCCTCTGACCCTGACCTATGTGGGGGTGCTATTTAGTGATCTCTAGGTGCATAGGGAGCTCAGGAGAAAGAGAAAGAGGTTAGTGGTTGGCCTTTGGGCGTTAAACTCTCTCCTCCTTCTTCTTCCTTCTTTTCCCTGGGTTACACCCACTAACCAGGGTTGTGGCTGCTACATGTGTGGTTCTAGTGGTGTGGTAATGGCGAAAGGGTGCTCAAGGCTTGGAGAGGAGCATTTGGGGAGCTTCAGATCATTGCAGAGCTTGTCAGTTTGTCTCGTCTCATGTGTGCAAGGTATACACACTCGTAGATGTTCTTTTATATATTTTTGGGTGATGATTGTTATGCATGGATGTGTGTGGTTGCCTCCCATCCATCAGTGGTGATGGCAAGAGCTTTTGGTGAATTTTTGCATGCCTAGTTGGGAGGTTCTTGCTGAACCTCCTGATGTAGTGTGTTGAATACTCAAGCTAGGGCGTTCAAAGTTGGACGTCATGTTTTGGGCGTCTAACGCCCTAGGGTGATAAATTGTTATATTTTTCTCTTCAGGGGACTTTAGTTTGGATTATAGGTTGCATGCAGTATTTGTATGGATGTTTGGGTTCAAATTGATACCTTGATTGATTTGAAATAGAATGCATGCTATGATTTAATGACCTTTATTACAGAATCTGGTGTTAGGGTGTTAAACACCAGCATTGGGGCATTTAACGTTGGACTCTAGTTTTCCAGCATGCAACACCCTTGACTACTTTGCATGTTACTTTAGAGTGTTTTCTTGATTATTAGGAGTTGTCAGTTGATAACTTATATTAATCTAGTGGGTTTATGGTGGCATAATTGATATAAATGATTAGGATAATCATTAGAATGGTTTAAGGTTTGCCTAAAATGAATTAGCAAGAGTCCATCATGTTGGCTTTATTAGCCATATCCTAATTTTGATGATAACAAAAGACTCATGTTTTGTTTGAGAATGTTTCATATCTCAGTTTAGCATAATAGATCAATAAAGGACTCAGAAGAATCAAGCATAAAAAGGGAAGATATCTAGAGATTCATGTGCCATCAAGAATCAAGTATAAAAAAAAAAAAGATATTTGAAGATCGATGTGCCATCAAGGATTAAACATAAAAAGGGAAGATATCTGAAGATCTATGTGCCATCAAGGATCAAGCATAAAAAGGAAAGATATCTGAAGATCTATGTGCCATCAAGGAGAAATTAAGATAGAGAAAGAACAAGATAATTCTTTGTAATTATTATGTAATTTTCTAATTATGTACTCCTAAGAAACATGTATTAATCTCCCAAACATCCCACATACCTAGAAAAATAGGAATATCCATGAACCAAAGTAGAAAACCTTAGAAAAATCTCAAGTATAGGTCCAGGAGTAAAATCGGCATATCGAAATTGTTCGGCATATCGAACTAACCGATCATTGCAAAAATTAGAGTAAAATCGACATACCAAATTATTTCTGTATACCGAACCAATTACTGTTGGGAAAAAAATATAGACGTTACACACACATTTCCCTTAGTGTTTTCCTATAAATAGGACCCTCCATTGAGCTCCCAAGAGACATATACACTAGAGCTTTATTGAGAAACCATTGTGTGAGTTTCCTAAGTGCAAAAACTAGCATTCCACTCACATCCATTGAAAATAGCTTTAAGAACATCATCAACTATAGTTCTCCAACTCTTGAGCCAGAATGATCATTTCCAACCATCAACCTTGCCAAGTACTTGGGAGAAATAAGAAAAGTAAGTGTTGTATTTTTACATTTATTGAGTCCTCTCTTCTCTAGTTGAGAAACCATTTGCACTTGAGTACGAGAACTACCCAAGTGCAAATAAAAGCAACTAAGCAGCAATATTAAACAAATAAAGTTAACTACCCAGACCTGTGTGCGGCAAGTGTGGCTCGAGAAGATGCACCAGAGTAGACTGCTCCTACAGCACAACACCTGAAAACAAGGGGACAAAAAAAACACGCGTGAGTGACAAGAATGTCACCCAGTACGCGCTCTAAAACAACACTAAAAGCACAGAAAACCTTGCTAGAAAGCATCATTTTCCAAAAACCTTTATATGCAATTCTCAAAACTCGCAAAGCAATGGCTTTTTCAAACTTTTCTTTTCTTTTCTAAATCTCATGCTCTTTCAAAGCCTTTATTCTCAACACTGGAGAAAATCAATCATTTCATCTAGTTTCCTAGCCCAAAACATCATTTAAAAATCATAGGCACAATTTGCCACAAAACCGGGCTAGAAACTAGTTCTCACATACAAATCCACATTT
>JAMKQA010002253.1:0-16040 GCA_024699735.1 Posidonia australis | reverse complement strand
TTCCTATCCGGTCGGACGGACTCAAGGCGTTCTCCCTCTCGCCTTTGTGTTCCTATCCGGTCGGATGGACTCAAGGCATTCTCCCTCCCCGCCTTTGTGTTCCAATCTAGTCGAACGGACTGAAGGCGTTCTCCCTCTCGCCTTTATGTTCCAATCCAGTCGGACGGACTCAAGGCGTTCTCCCTCTCGCATTTGTGTTCCTATCCGGTCGGACGGAATCAAGGCATTCTCCCTCTCGCCATTGTGTTTCTATCCGGTTGGACGGACTCAAGGCATTCTCCGTCTCGCCTTTGTGTTCCTATCTGATCGGACGGACTCAAGGCATTCTCCCTTCTGGCCTTTATGTTCCTATTCGGTCGGACGGACTTAAGGCTTTCTCCATCTCGCCTTTGTGTTCCTATTCGATCAGATGGACTCAAGGCGTTCTACTTCTCGCCTTTGTGTTCCTATCCGGTCGGTCGGACTCAAGGTATTCTCCCTCCTCGCCTTTGCTTTCCTATCCAATCGGACGGACTCAAGGCGTTCTTCCTCTCGCCTCTGTGTTCCTATCCGGTCGGACGGACTCAAGGCACTCGCCTTCTCGCCTTTGTGTTCCTATCCGGTCGGACAGACTTACGGCGTTCGCCTTCTTGCCTTTGAGTTCCTATCCGATCGGATGGACTCAAGGCATTCTCTTTCTCGCCTTTGTGTTCCGATCCAGTCGGACGGACTCACGGCATTCGCCCTCCTCGCCTATGTGTTCCTATCCTGTCGGACGGACTGAAGGCGTTCTCCCTCTCGCCTTTGTGTTCCTATCCGGTCGGATGGACTCAAGGCATTCTCCCTCTCGCCTTTGTGTTCCTATCCGATCGGATGGACTCAAGGCATTCTCCCTCTCGCCTCTGTGTTCCTATCCAGTCGGACGGACTCAAGGCGTTCTCCTCCTCGCCTTTGTGTTCCTTTCTGGTCGGACGGACTCAAGGCATTCTCCTTCATCGCCTTCGTGTTCCTATCCAGTCGGACGGACTCAAGGCGTTCTCCTCCTGGCCATTGTGTTCCTATCCGGTCAGACGGACACATGGCATTCCCCCTCCTCGCCTTTGTGCTCCTATCCAGTCGGACGGACTCAAGGCATTCTCAATCTCGCCTTTGCATTCCTATCCGGTCGAACAGACTCAAGGCATTCTCCCTCCATACCTTGGTGTTCCTATCCAGTCGGACGGACTCAAGGCATTCTCCCTCTCCCCTTTGTGTTCCTATCCGGTCGGACGTACTCAAGGCGTTCTCCCTCCTCGTCTTTGTATTCCTTTCCGGTCGGACGGACTCAAGGCATTCTCCCTCTCGCCTTTGTGTTCCTATCCGGTCGGATGGACTCAAGGCATTCTCCGTCTCGCCTCTGTGTTCCTATCCAGTCGGACGGACTCAAGGCGTTCTCCTCCTCGCCTTTGGGTTCCATTCTGGTCGGACGGACTCAAGGCATTCTCCCTCATCGCCTTCGTGTTCCTATCCAGTCGGACGGACTCATGGCGTTCTCCTCCTGGCCATTGTGTTCCTATTCGGTCAGACGGACACATGGCATTCCCCCTCCTCGCCATTGTGTTCCTATCCAGTCGGACGGACTCCAGGCATTCTCAATCTCGCCTTTGCGTTCCTATCCGGTCGAACGGACTCAAGGCATTCTCCCTCCTCACCTTGGCGTTCCTATCCAGTCGGATGGACTCATGGCATTCTCCCTCCCCCCTTTGTGTTCCTATCCGGTCAGACAGACTCAAGGCATTCACCCTCCTCGCCTTTGTATTCCAATCCGGTTGGACGGACTCACGGCGTTCCTATCCGATCAGATGGACTCTAGGCGTTCTGCTTCTTGCCTTTGTGTTCCTATCCGGTCGGTCGGACTCAAGGCATTCTCCCTCCTCGCCTTTGCTTTCCTATCCAATCGGACGGACTCAAGGCGTTCTTCCTCTCGCCTCTTTGTTCCTATCCGGTCGGACGGACTCAAGGCATTCGCCCTCTCGCCTTTGTGTTCCTATCCGGTCGGATAGACTTACGGCGTTCTCCCTCTCGCCTTTGTGTTCCTATCCGATCGGATGGACTCAAGGCATTCTCCTTCTCGCCTTTGTGTTCCAATCCGGTCGGACGGACTCAAGGCATTCTCCCTCCTCACCTATGTGTTCCTATCCTGTCGGACGGACTGAAGGCGTTCTCCTTCTCGCCTTAGTGTTCCTATCTGGTCGGATGGACTCATGTCATTCGCCCTTTCGCCTTTGTATTCCTATCCGGTCGGACGAACTCAATCCATTCTCCCTCTCGCCTTTGTGTTCCTATCTGGTCGGACGGACTCAAGGCGTTCTCCTCCTCGCCTTTGTGTTCCTATCTGGTCGGACGGTCACAAGGCATTCTACCTCATCGCCTTTGTGTTCCTATCCAGTCTGACGAACTCAAGGCATTCTCCCTCTCGCCTTTGTGATCCAATCCGGTTGGACGGACTCAAGGCGTTCTCCTCCTCGCCTTTGTGTTCCAATCCGGTCAAACGGACTCAAGGCATTCTCCCTCCTCGTCTTTGTGTTCCTATCCAGTCGGACGGACACAAGGAAATCTCCCACACGCCTTTTTCTTCCTATCCGGTCAGACGGACTCATGGGATTCTCCCTCTCACCTTTGTGTTCCTATCTGGTCGGACTTACTCAAGGCATTCTCCCTCTCGCCTTTGTGTTCCTATCCGGTCGCACGGACTCAAGGCTTTCTCCCTCTCGCCTTTGTGTTCCTATCCGGTCGGACAGACACTTGGCATTCTCACACTCGCCTATGTGTTCCTATCTGGTCGGACAGACTCCAGGCGTTCTCACTCTCGCCTTCGTGTTCCTATCCGGTCGGACGGACTCAAGGCATTCTCCCTCTCATCTTTGTGTTCCTACCTGATCGGACAGACTCAAGGCATTCTCCCTTCTCGCCTTTTTGTTCCTATCTGGTCAGACGGACTTACGGCGTTCTCCCTCTCGCCTTTGTGCTCCTGTCCGATTGGATGGACTCAAGGCGTTCTCCTTCTCGCCTTTGTGTTCCTATCCGGTCGGACAGACTCAAGGCATTCTCCCTCCTCGCCTTGGGTTCCAATCCGATCGGACGGACTGAAGGCCTTCTCCTTCTCGCCTTTGTGTTCCTATCCAGTCGGACGGACTCAAGGCGTTCCCCCTTTCGCCTTTGTGTTCCTATCCGATCGGACGGACTCAAGTCATTCTACCTCTCGCCTTTGTGTTCCTATCCAGTCGGACAGACTCAAGGCGTTCCCTCTCTTGCCTTTGTTTTCCTTTCCGGTCGGATAGACTCAAGGCATTCTCACTTTCGCCTTCGTATTCCCATCCGGTCGGACAGACTCAAGGCATTCTCCCTCTCGACTTTGTGTTCCTATCAGGTCGGACGGACTCATGGCATTCTCCATCTCATCATTGTGTTCCTATCTGATTGGACGGACACTAGGCATTCTCCCTTCACGCCTTTGTGTTCCTATCTGGTCGGACGGACCTACGGCGTTCTCCCTCTCGCCTTTGTGTTCCTATCCGATCGGATGGACTCAAGGCGTTCTCCTTCTCGCCTTTGTGTTCCTATCCGGTCGTACGGACACAAGCCATTCTCCTTCCACGCCATTGTGTCCCTATCTAGTCGGACAGACTCAAGGCGTTCTCCCTCTCGTATTTGTGTTCCTATCCAGTCGGACGGAATCAAGGCATTCGCCCTCTCGACTTTGTGTTCCTAGCTGGTCAGACGGACTCAAGGCGTTCTCCCTCTCGCCTTTGTGTTCCTATCCGATCAGACAGACTCAAGGCGTTCTCCCTTCTCGCCTTGGTGATCCTATCCGGTCGGACGGGTTACGGTGTTCTCCCTCTCGCATTTGTGTTCCTACTCGATCGGATGGACTCAAGGCGTTCTCCTTCTCGCCTTTGTGTTCCTATCCGGTCGGATAGACTCAAGGCATTCTCCCACCTCGCCTGTGTGTTCCTATCCTGCCGGACGGACAAAGGCGTTCTCCGTCTCGCCTTTGTGTTCCTATCCGGTCGGACGGACTCTTGGCATTCTCCCCCCTTGCCATTGTGTTCCTATCCTGTCGGACGGACTCAAGGCATTCTCCCACTCGTCTTTGTATTCCTATCCGGTCAGATGGACTCGAGGCATTCTCCCTCTCACCTTTGTGTTCCTATCCGGTCGGACGGACACAAGGCATTCTCCCTCCTCACCTTAGTGTTCCTATCCAGTCGGACGGACTCAAGGCATTCTCCCTCTCGCCTTTGTGTTCCTATCCGATCGGACGGACTCGTGGCAATCTCCCTCCTCGCCTTTGTGTTCCTATCCGGTCGGACAGACTCAAGGCATTCTCCCTCCTCGCCTTTGTGTTTCCTATCGGGTCGGATGGACTCAAGGCATTCTCCCTCCTCGCCTTTGTGTTCCTATCCAGTCAGACGGACACAAGGCATTCTCCCTCTCGCTTTGTGTTCCTATCTGGTCGGATGAACTGAAGGCGTTCTCCCCCTCGCCTCTGTGTTCCTATCCAGTCTTACGGACTCATGGCATTCTCCCTCCTCGCCATTGTGTTCCTAACCAGTCGAACGGACTCAAGTCATTCTCCCTCTCGTCTTTGTGTTCCTATCCGGTCGGACGGACACAAGGCATTCTCCCTCTCGCCTTTGTGTTCCTATCCGATCGGACGGACTCAAGGCATTCTCCCTCCTTGCCTTGGTGTACCGATCCAGTCGGACGGACTCATGGCATTCTCCCTCTCGCCTTTGTGTTCCTATCCGGTCGGACGGACTCATGGCATTCTCCCTTCTCGCCTTTGTGTTCCTATCCGGTCGGACGGACTCATGGCATTCTCCCTCTCGCATTTGTGTTCCTATCCGGTCGGACGGACTCAAGGCATTCTCCCACTCACCTTTGTGTTCCAATCCGATCGGACGGACTCATGGCATTCTACCTCCTCGCCTTGGTGTTCCTATCCAGTCGGACGGACACTTGGCATTCTCCCTCTCGCCTTTGTTTTCCTATCCGGTCGGACGGACTCAAGGCATTCTCCCTCTCGCCTTTGTGTTCCTATCTGATCGGACGGAATCAAGGCGTTCTTCCTTCTCGCCTTTGTGTTCATATCCGGTCAGACAGACTTAAGGCTTTCTCCCTCTCACCTTTGTGTTCCTATCCGATCAGATGGACTCAAGGCCTTCTCCTTCTCGCCTTTGTGTTCTTATCTGGTCGGTCAGACTCAAGGCATTCTCCCTCCTCGCCTTTGCTTTCCTATCCAATCGGACGGACTCAAGGCGTTCCCCCTCTCACCGTTGTGTTCCTATCCGGTCGGACGGACTCAAGGCATTCGCCCTGTCGCCATTGTGTTCCTATCCAGTCAGACAGACTTACGGCGTTCTCCCTCTCGCCTTTGTGTTACTATCCGATCGGATGGACTCAAGGCATTCTCCGTCTCGACTTTGTGTTCCTATCCGGTTGGATGGACTCAAGGCATTCTCCCTCCTCGCCTTTGTGTTCCTGTCCTGTCAGACGGACTCAATCCATTCTCCCTCTCGCCTTTCTGTTCCTATCTGGTCGGACAGACTCAAGGCGTTCTCCTCGTCGCCTTTGTGTTCCTATCTGGTCGAACGGACTCAAGGCGTTCTCCTCCTCGCCTTTGTGTTCCTATCAGGTCAGACAGACACAAGGCATTCTCCGTCATTGCCTTTGTGTTCCTATCCATTCCGACGGACTCAAGGCATTCTCCCTCTCGCCTTTGTGATCCTATCCGGTCGGACGGACTCAAGGCGTTCTCCTCCTCGCCATTGTATTCGTATCCGATCGAACGGACTCAAGGCATTCTCCCTCCTCCCCTTTGTGTTCCTATCCCGTCGGACGGACTCAAGGCAATCTCCGACTCGCCTTTGTGTTCCTATCCGGTTGGACGGACTCAAGGCGTTCTCTCGCTCGCCTTAGTGTTCCTATCTGGTCGGACTGACTCAAGGCATTCTCTCTCTCACCTTTGTGTTCCTATCCGGTCGGACGGACTCTAGGCATTCTTCCTCTTGCCTTTGAGTTCCTATCTGGTCGGACGGACTCATGGCATTCTCCCACTCGCCTATGTGTTCCTATCTGGTCGGACAGACTCAAGGCATTCTCCCTCCCGCCTTTGTGTTCCTCTCCGGTCGGACGGACTAAAGGCATTCTCCCTCTCAACTTTGTGTTCCTATCTGATTGGACGGACTCAAGGCGTTCTCCCTTCTCGCCTTTGTGTTCCTATCCGGTCAGACGGACTTACGGCGTTCTCCCTCTCGCCTTTGTGTTCCTATCCGATCGGATGGACTCAAGGCGTTCTCCTTCTCGCCTTTGTGTTCCTATCCGGTCGGATGGACTCAAGGCATTCTCCCTCCTCGCCTTGTGTTCCAATCCGGTCGGATGGACTGAAGTCCTTCTCCTTCTCGCCTTTGTGTACCCATCCAATCGGACGGACTCAAGGCGTTCTCCCTCTCGCCATTGTGTTGCTATCCGGTCAGACGGAGTCAAGTCATTCTACCTCTCGCCTTTGTGTTCCTATCCAGTCGGACTGACTCAAGGCGTTCCCCCTCTCGCCTTTGTATTCCTATCCGGTCGGATAGACTCAAGGCATTCTCCCTCTCGCCTTTGTATTCCTATCCGGTCAGACGGACTCATGGCATTCTCCCTCTTGCCTTCGTGTTCCTATCCGGTCGGACGGACTCATGGCATTCTCCATCTCATCTATGTGTTACTATCTAATCGGACGGACTCACGACGTTCTCCCTCTCGCCTTGTCTTCCTATCCGATCGGATGGACTCAAGGCGTTCTCCTTCTCGCCTCTGTGTTCCTATCCGGTCGTACGGACTCAAGGTATTCTCCCTCCACGCCTTTGTGACCCTATCCAGTCGGACAGACTCAAGGCGTTCTCCCTCTCGCCTTTGTGTTCCTATCCGATCGGATGAGATCAAGGCATTCACCCTCTCGCCTTTGTGTTCCTAACTGGTCGGACGGACTCAAGGCGTTCTCCCTCTTGCCTTTGTGTTCCTATCCGGTCGGACGAGATCATGGCATTCACCCGCTCGCCTTTGTGTTCCTAACTGGTCGGACGGACTCAAGGCGTTCTCCCTCTTGCCTTTGTGTTCCTATCCGATCGGACGAACTCAAGGCGTTCTCCCTTCTCGACTTCGTGTTCCTATCCGGTCGGACGGACTTACGGCGTTCTCCCTCTCGCCTTTGTGTTCCTACTCGATCGGATGGACGCAAGGCGTTCTCCTTCTCGCCTTTGTGTTCCTATCCGGTCGGATGGACTCAAGGCATTCTACAACCTCTCCTATGTGTTCCTATCCAACCGGACGGACAAAGGCGTTCTCCCTCTCGCCTTTGTGTTCATATACGGTCGGATGGACTCAAGGCATTCACCCTCTCGCCTTTGTGTTCCTATCCGGTCGGACGGACTCATGGCATTCTCCCTCCTCGCCATTGTGTTCCTATCCAATCGGACGGACTCATGGCATTCTCCCTCTCAACATTGTGTTCCTATCCGGTAAGACGGACTCGAGGCATTCTCCCTCTCGCCTTTCTGTTCCTATCCGGTCAGACGGACTCAAGGCATTCTCCCTTCTCGCCTTCGTGTTCCTATCCAGTCGGACGGACTCAAGGCATTCTCCCTTTCGCCTTTGTGTTTCTATCTGGTCGGACGGACTCATGGCATTCTCCCTCCTCGCCTTTGTGTTCCTATCCGGTCGGACGAACTCAAGGCATTCTCCCACCTCGCCTTTGTGTTCCTATCTGGTCGGATGGACTCAAGGCATTCTCCCTCCTCGCCTTTGTGTTCCTATCCCGTCGAACGGACTGAAGGCATTCTCCCTCTCGCTTTGTGTTCCAATCCGGTCGGACGGACTCAAGGCGTTCTCCCCCTTGCCGATGTGTTCCTATCCGATCGGACGGACTCATGGCATTCTCCCTCCGCGCTATTGTGTTCCTATCCTGTCAGACGGACTCGAGGCATTCTTCCTCTCACCTATGTGTTCCTATCCGGTCAAACGGACTCAAGGCATTCTCCCTAAACGCCTTTGTGTTCCTATCCAGTCGGACGGTCTCAAGGCATTCTCCCTCTCGACTTTGTGTTCCTATCCACTCAGACGGACTCATGGCATTCTCCCTCCTCACCTTTGTGTTCCTATCCGGTCGGATGGACTCATGGCATTCTCCCTCTCGCCTTTGTGTTCCTATCCGGTCGGACGGACTCATGGCATTCTCCCAGCTCGTCCTTGTGTTCCTATCCGGTCGGACGGACTGAAGGCGTTCTCCCTCTCGCCTTTGTGTTCCTATCCAATCGGACGGACTCAAGGCGTTCTCCCTGTCGCCTTTGTGTTCCTGTCCGATCGGACAGACTCAAGGCGTTCCCCCTCTCACCTTTGTATTCCTATCCGGTCGGACGGACTCAAGGCATTCTCACACTCGCCTTTGTGTTCCTATCCAGTCGGACGGACTCAAGGCATTCTCCTTCTCACCTTTGTATTCCTATCCGATCGGACGGAATCAAGGCATCCTCCCTCTCGCCTTTGCGTTCCTAACTTGTCGGACGGACTCAAGGCATTCTCCCTCTCACCTTTGTGTTGCTTTGCGATCAGACGGACTGAAGGCGTTCTCCCTCTCGCCATTGTGCTCCTATCTGATCGGATGGACTGAAGGCGTTCTCCATCTCGCCTTTGTGTTCCTATCTGGTCGAACGGACTCAAGGCTTTCTCCCTCCTCGCCTTTGTGTTCCTTTCCAATTGGACGGACTCGAGGCATTCTCCCTCTCGCCATTGTGTTCCTATCCGGTCGGACGGACTCATGGCATTCTCCCGCCTCGTTTTTGTGTTCCTATCCGGTCGGACGGACTGAAGGCGTTCTCCCTCTCGCGTTTGTGTTCCTATCCAATCGGACGGACTCAAGGCGTTCTCCCTGTCGCCATTGTGTTCCTGTCCGGTCGGACAGACTCAAGGCGTTCCCCCTCTCGCCTTTGTATTCCTATCCGGTCGGACGGACTCAAGGCATTCTCCCTCTCGCCTTTGTGTTCCTATCCGGTCGGACGGACTCAAGGCATTCTCCTTCTCACCACTGTATTCCTATCCGATCGGACGGAATCAAGGCATCCTCGCTCTCGCCTTTGCGTTCCTAACTTGTCGGACGGACACAAGGCATTCTCCCTCTCACCTTTGTGTTGCTTTGCGATCGGACGGACTAAAGGCGTTCTCCCTCTCGCCATTGTGCTCCTGTCCGATCGGATGGACTGAAGGCGTTCTCCATCTCGCCTTTGTGTTCCTATCTGGTCGGACGGACTCAAGGCTTTCTCCCTCCTCGCCTTTGTGTTCCTATCCAATCGGACGGACTCAAGGCGTTCTCCCTCTCGCCATTGTGTTCCTTTCCGGTAGGACGGACTCATGGCATTCTCCCTCTTGCCTTTGCGTTCCTAACTTGTCGGACGGACTCTAGGCATTCTCCCTCTCACCTTTGTGTTGCTTTGCGATCGGACGGACTAAAGGCGTTCTCCCTCTCGCCATTGTGCTCCTATCGGATCGGATGGATTGATGGCGTTCTCCATCTCGCCTTTGTGTTCCTATCCAATCGGACGGACTCAAGGCATTCTCCCTCCTCGCCTTTGTGTTCCTATCCGGTCGGACGAACTCATGGCATTCTCCCACCTCGCCTTTGTGTTCCTATCTGGTCGGACGGACTCAAGGCTTTCTCCCTCCTCGCCTTTGTGTTCCTATCTTGTCGAACGGACTCATGGCATTCTCCCTCTCGCTTTGTGTTCCAATCCGGTCGAACGGACTCAAGGCGTTCTCCCCCTCGCCTATGTGTTCCTATCCGGTCGGACGGACTCGTGGCATTCTCCCTCCTCGCCATTGTGTTCCTATCCTGTCGGACGGATTCAAGGCATTCTCCATCTCGTCTTTGTGTCCATATCCGGTCGGACGGACTCGAGGCATTCTCCCTCTCGCCTATGTGTTCCTATCCAGTCAAACGGACTCAAGGCATTCTCCCTCCACTCCTTTTTGTTCCTATCCAGTCGGACGGTCTCAAGGCATTCTCCCTCTCGCCTTTGTGTTCCTATCCAGTCGGACGGACTTATGGCAGTCTCCCACCTCGCCTTTGTGTTCCTATCCGGTCGAACGGACTCATGGCATTCTCCCTCTCGCCTTTGTGTTCCTATCCGGTCGGACGGACTCTTGGCATTCTCCCTGCTCGTCTTTGTGTTCCTATCTGGTCGGACGGACTGAAGGCGTTCTCCCTCTCGCCTTTGTGTTCCTATCCAATCGGACGGACTCAAGGCGTTCTCCCTGTCGCATTTGTGTTCCTGTCCGGTCGGACAGACTCAAGGCGTTCCCCCTCTCGCCTTGTATTCCTATCCGGTCGGACGGACTCAAGGCATTCTCCCTCTCGCCTTTGTGTTCCTATCCGGTCGGACGGACTCAAGGCATTCTCCTTCTCACCTTTGTATTCCTATCCGGTCGGACGGAATCAAGGCGTCCTCCCTCTCGCCTTTGCGTTCCTAACTTGTCGGACGGACTCAAGGCATTCTCCCTCCCACCTTTGTGTTGCTTTGCGATCGGACGGACTAAAGGCGTTCTCCCTCTCGCCATTGTGCTCCTATCCGATCGGATGGACTGAAGGCGTTCTCCATCTCGCCTTTGTCATTCTATCCGGTCGGACGGACTCAAGGCATTCTCCCTCGTCGCCTTTGTGTTCCTATCCAATCGGACGGACTCAAGGCGTTCTCCCTCTCGCCTTTGTGTTCCTTTCCGGTTGGACGGTCTCAAGGCATTCTCCCACTTGCCTTTGTGTTCCAATCCGGTCGGACGTACTCAAGGCGTTCTCCTCCTCGCCTTTGTGTTCCTATCCTGTCGGACGGACTCAAGGCATTCACCCTCTCGCCTTTGTGTTCCTATCTGGTCGGACGGACTCAAGGTGTTCTCCTCCTCGCCTTTGTGTTCCTATCCGGTCGGACGGACTCACGGCATTCTCCCACCTCTTCTTTGTGATCCAATCCTGTCGAACAGATTCAAGGCATTCCCCCTCTCGCCATTGTGTTCCTATCCGGTCGGACGGACTCAAGGCGTTCTCCCTCCTCGCTTTTGTGTTCCTATCCGGTCGGACGGACTGAAGGCGTTCTCCTCCTCGCCTTACTGTTCCTATCCGATCGGACGGACTCAACGCATTCTCCCACCTCGCCTTTGTGTTCCTATTCAGTCGGACGGACTCAAGGCGTTCTCCCTCTCGCCTTTGTGTTCCTTTCTGGTTGGACGGACTCAAGGCATTCTCCCACCACTTCTTTGTGTTCCTATCCTGTCGGACGGACTCAAGGCATTCTCCCTCTCGCCATTGTGTTCCTATCCGGTCGGAAGGACTCAAGGCGTTCTCCCTCCTCGCTTTTGTGTTCCTATCCAGTCGAACGGACTCAAGGCATTCTCCCTCCTCGCCTTTGTGTCCCGATCCGATCGGACGGACCGAAGGCGTTCTACCACTCGCCTTTGTGTTCCTATCCAGTCGGACAGACTCAAGGCATTCTCCCTCCTCGCCTTTGTGTTTCTATCCAGTCGGACGGACTCAAGGCGTTCTCCCTCTCGCCTTTGTGTTCCTATCCGGTGTAACGGAATCTAGCCATTCACCCTCTCGCCTTTGTGTTCCTATCCGATAGGACAGACTCAAGGCGTTCTCCCACTTGCCTTTGTGTTCCAATCCGGTCGGACGAACTCATGTCGTTCTCCTCCTCGCCTTTGTGTTCCTATCCGGTCGAACGAACTCAAGGCACTCTCCCTCCTCGCCTTTGTGTTCCAATCCTGTCGGACGGACTCAAGGCATTCTCCCTCTCGCCTTAGTGTTCCTACCTAATCAGACGGACTCAAGGCGTTCTCCTCCTCGCCTTAGTGTTCCTATCCGGTTGGACGGACTCAACGCATTCTCCCACCTCCCCTTTGTGTTCCTATCCAGTCGGACGGACTCAAGGCGTTCTCCCTCTCGCCTTTGTGTTCCTTTCTGGTTGGACGGACTCAAGGCATTCTCCCTCTTGCCTTTGAGTTCCAATCCGGTCGGATGGACTCAAGGCGTTCTCCTCCTCGCCTTTGTGTTCCTATCCGGTCGAACGGACTCAAGGCATTATCCCTCCTCGCCATTCTGTTCCTATCCAGTCGAACGGACTCACGGCATTCTCCCTCTCGCCATTGTGTTCCTATCTGGTTGGACGGACTCAAGCTGTTCTCCTCCTTGCCTTTGTGTTCCTATCCGGTCGGACGGACTCAAGGCATTCTCCCTCCTCGCCTTTGTGTTCCTATCCAGTCAGACGGACTCAGGGCATTCTCCCTCTCGCCTTTGTGTACCTATCCGGTCGGACAGACTCAAGGCATTCTCCCTCCTCGCCTTTCGTTCCTATCCGGTCGGACGGGCCGAAGGCATTCTCCCTCCTCGCCTTTGTGTCCCGATCCGGTCGGATGGACAGAAGGCGTTCTACCACTCGCCTTTGAGTTCCGATCCGGTCGGACGGACCCAAGGCATTCTCCCACCTTGCGTTTGTGTTCCTATCTGGTCGGACTGACTGAAGGCGTTCTCCTTCTTGCCTTTGTGTTCCTTTCCAGTCGGACGGACTCAAGGCGTTCTCCCTCTCGCCTTTGTGTTCCTATTTGGTCGGACGGACTCAAGGCAATTTCCCTCCTCGCCTTTGTGTTCCTATCCAGTCGAACAGACTCAAGGCGTTCCCCCTCTCGCCTTTGTGTTCCTATCCGGTCAGACGGAATCAAGGCATTCGGCCTCTAGCTTTGTGTTCCTATCCTGTCCGATCGGATTGACTTATGGCGTTCACCTTCTCGCCTTTGTGTTCGTATCCGATCGGACAGACTCAAGGCATTTGCCCTCTCGCCATTGTGTTCCTATCCTGCCTGATCGGATGGACTCAAGGCATTCTCCTTCTCGCCTTTGTGTTCGTATCCGGTCGGACAGACTCAAGGCATTCTCCCTCCTTGCCTTTGTGTTCCTATCCAGTCGGACGGACTCAAGGCGTTCCCCCTCTCACCTTTGTGTTCCTATCCGGTCTGACGGAATCAAGTTATTCGCCCTCTCGCCTTTGTGTTCCTATCCGGTTGGACGGACTCAAGGCATTCTCCCTCTTGCCTTTGTGTTCCAGTCTAGTCCGACGGACTCAAGTCGTTCTCCTCCTCGCCTTTGTGTTCCTATTCGGTCGTACTGACTCATGGCATTCTCCCTCCTCGCCTTTGTGTTCCAATCCAGTCGGACGGACTCAAGGCATTCTCCCTCTTGCCTTTGTGTTCCTACCTGGTCGGACGGACTCAAGGCGTTCTCCTCCTCGCCTTTGTGTTCCTATCCGGTCGGATGGACTCAAGGCATTCTCCCTCCTCTCCTTTTTGTTCCTATCCAGTCGGACGGACTCAAGGCGTTCTCCCTCTCGCCTTCGTGTTCCTTTCCGGTTGGACGGACTCAAGGCATTCTCCCTCTTGCCTTTGTGTTCCTATCCGGTCGAACGGACTCCAGGCATTCTCCCTCCTCGCATTTGTGTTCCTATCCAGTCGGACGGACTCAAGGCATTCTCCCTCTCGCCTTTGTGTTCCTATCTGGTCGGACGGACTCGAGGCGTTCTCGTCCTCGCCTTTATGTTCCTATCCGGTGGGACGGACTCAAGGCATTCTCCCTCCTCGCCTTTGTGTTACTATCTAGTCTGACGGACTCAAGGCATTCTCCCTCTCGCCTTTGTGTACCTATCCGGTCGAACGGACTCAAGGCGTTCTCCCTCCTCGCATTTGTGTTCCTATCCGGTCGGACGGACTCAAGGCATTCTCCCTCCTCGCCTTTGTGTCCTGATCCGGTCGGACGAACAGAAGGCGTTCTACCACTCGCCTTTGTGTTCCTATCCGGTCGGATGGACTCATGGCATTCTCCCACCTCGCGTTTGTGTTCCTATCCAGTCGGACGGACTGAAGGCGTTCTCCTTCTTGCCTTTGTGTTCCTATCCAGTCGGACGGACTCAAGGCATTCTCCCTCTGGCCATTGTGTTCCTATCAGGTCGGACGGACACAAGGCATTCTCTATCTCGCCTTTGTGTTCCTATCCAGTCGGACAGACTCAAGGCGTTCCCCCTCCCGCCTTTGTATTCCGATCCGGTCGGACGGACGCAAGGCCTTCTCCCTCTCGCCTTTGAATTCCTATCCGGTCAGACAGACTCAAGGCATTCTCCCTCTCGCCATTGTTTTCCTATCCGGTCGGACGGACTCAAGGCATTCTCCCTCTCATCTTTGTGTTCCTATCTGATCGGACGGACTCAAGGCGTTCTCGCTTCTCGCCTTGTGTTCCTATCTGGTCGGACGGACTTACGGCGTTCTCCCTCTCGCCATTGTGCTCCTATCCGATCGGATGGACTCAAGGCGTTCTCCTTCTCACCTTTGTGTTCGTATCCGGTCGGACAGACTCAAGGCATTCTCCCACCTCGTCTTTGTGTTCCTATCCTGTCGGACGGACTCAAGGCGTTCTCCCTCTCGCCTTTGAGTTCATATCCGGTCTGACGGAATCAAGGCATTCGCCCTCTCGCCTTTGTGTTCCTATCCAGTTGGACGGACTCAAGGCATTCCCCCACTTGCCTTTGTGTTCAAATCCGGTCGGATGGACTCAAGTCGTTCTCCTCCTCGCCTATGTGTTCCTATCTGGTTGAACGGACTCAAGGCATTCTCCTGCTCGAGTTTGTGTTCCTACCTGGTCGGACGTACTCAAGGCGTTCTCCTCCTCGACTTTGTGTTCCTATCTGGTTGGACGGACTCAAGGCATTCCCCCTTCTCGCCTTTGTGTTCCTATCCTGTCGGACGGACTCATGGCGTTCTCCCTCTCGCCTTTGAGTTCATATCCGGTCTAACGGAATCGAGGCATTCGCCCTCTCGCCTATGTGTTCCTATCCGGTTAGACGGACTCAAGGCATTCTCCCTCTTGCCTTTGTGTTCCAATTCGGTCGGACATACACAAGTCGTTCCCCTCCTCGCCTATGTGTTCCTATCCGGTCGAACGGACTCAAGGCATTCTCCCTCGTCGCCATTGTGTTCCAATCCAGTCGGACGGACTCAAGGCATTCACCCTCTCGCCTTTGTGTTCCTACTTGGTCGGACGGACTCAAGGCGTTCTCCTCCTCGCCTTTGTGTTCCTATCCGGTCGGACGAACTGAAGGCATTCCCCCTCCTCGACTTTGTCTTCCTATCTAGTCGGACGGACTCAAGGCATTCTCGCTCTCGCCGTTGTGTACCTATCCAGTCGGACGGACTCAAGGCATTCTCCCTTCTCGCTTTTGTGTTCCTATCTGGTCGGACGGACTCAAGGCATTCTCCCGCCACGCCTATGTGCTCCTATCCGGTCGGATGGACAAAAGGCATTCTCCGTCTCGCCTTTGTCTTCCTATCTGGTCGGAAGGACTGAAGGCGTTCTCCTTCTCGCCTTTGTGTTCCATTCCGGTCGGACGGACTCAAGGGATTCTCCCTTCTCGCCTTTGTGTTTCTATCCCATCGGACGGACTCAAGGCGTTCTCCCTGTCGCCTTTGTGTCCCTATCCGGTCGGACAGACTCAAGGCGTTCCCCCTCTCGCCTTTGTATTCCTATCCGGTCGACGGACTCAAGGCATTCTCCCTCTCGCCTTTGTATTCCTATCTGGTCGGACAGACTCGAGGCATTCTCCCTCACGCCTTTGTGTCCCTATCCGGTCGGACGGACTCAAGGCATTTTCCCTCTCATCTTTGTGTTCCTATCTGATCGGATGGACTCATGGCGTTCTCCCTACCCACCATTCTGTTGCTATCCCATCCGACGGACTTTCGGTGTTCTCCCGCTCGCCTTTGTGTTCCTATCCGATCGGATGGACTCAAGGCGTTCTCCTACTTGCCTTTGTGTTCCTATCCGGTCGTACGGACTCAAGGCATTCTCCCTCCTCGCCATTGTGTTCCTATCTATTCGGACGGACTCAAGGCATTCCTCGTCTTTGTGTTCCAATCTTGTCGGACGGACTTGAGGCATTCTCCCTCTCGCCTTTGTG
>JAMKQA010002252.1:0-19116 GCA_024699735.1 Posidonia australis | reverse complement strand
TGGATTTTCATTTTAATTAGGTTTTTACTTATTTATTTGGATTTTTAAGTGTTTTAATTTGAATTAAGCTTAAATTAGGGTTTTTGTCTTATTTAATGGATTTTAATTTCTTTTCACTTGATTAAGGTTTAAAAATTTGATTAATTAGGGTTTTATTGGATTTTAGGTTGATTTAAGTGGGTTTTAAGTAGATTAGGGTTCTTGTTGGATTTTAGGTGGATTTTAGGTGGATTTTAGTTGGATTAAGTGTTTTATTTGTTTTTTTCAGTGGATTTTAAGTTAGGTTAAGTGTTTTATTTGTTTTTCAGTAGATTTTAATGGGGTGGTGTTTTACTAGGTCAGGTGGGCTAGTGTGGGTCTGATTGGGACCTGTGTAGACTAGGATTTTGGTGGTCGCGACCAGAGCATCAACTGAAAGAGCCTGCTGCCAAATGAGCTCAAAATTGGGGTGTCTACAGCTAGTTTGCTAGGCCATAGCAGATTGCGAGCGGGTACGGATTGGACTGCGGTTGGGAACAAGAGGACAGATCCTAGGACGAGCTATCGTCAAAGGTGATGGATAACTCGGGAGATGTGGTTGAGAATCGGGTCGCAATGGGTCTTAGAGAAAGGAAAAAACCTCGATCTCAAGCTAAGGAACTTGCACTCGAACAGGTACACTTGTACAAATACAAACAAACAAGTTAGAAAAGATGCAGTGCTTATGGTGGTATGAATGCAGATGCATCATTGCTTCTTGCATGTGCTCGTTCACAATCTAGGGGTATCCTACCAAGCCATCTACTCTAGATTCACACGAGGGTAAATGGGTCTCCAACTCAATGTTAGAAGGTAAAGGTTCCCATTCTAAATCCTAGCCAAAGCTTAGGCAGTGAACGGGTGGTGCATTCGGGGCCTCATCCTCTGCCAAAGAAGTAGGTTGTACCCTCTACTAACACCGATACAACCCCGGACAAGGGGGGACATACCGGTATTTCATCCCATGCCAAAGCCATAGAATGAGAAAACCGAGAAATGTCCTTCGCAAACTTCATAGGTGGACTCAAGAGATGATAAGATGCATGCCTTATATGATGAATGCATAATATGCTTTAAGTCTTTTACTTGCAAATTTATTTAACTATGGGGAAAGTTTGAATTTGTCATTGCTTTGTCCAATTTATTTATTTATTGCTTTTATGTTTTCATTAACCCAAAGGGGGAGGAAAACAAGTCTCCAAATCTCCTAAACATGGCATATGTAAAAGGGGAAGAAAACATGCAAAGCAAACATCAATCAACATACAAAAGGCATGCACATGTTATGTCCAAGAGTGGTGGCATAGCAAATGTGTAAAAAGAAAACACTCATCAGACAAAAGGCATGCATGTAAGGAAGGCACAACTTATATTACAAAGATACAACCAAAGTAAAGCATGGGAAACAAGCAAACAAGGAGAAAAGCCAAAGTAAACGAAAAAAAACCCAAAACAAAAGTCGGGATCTGGTTATCCCCAACGGAGTCGCCAGTTCCTGTAACCATGCTAGTGACAGCCTCGGGTGTGACACGAAAGGCCAAAAGCGCAAGGTCCAGCAAAGTCACGACAAAAACAATAAAAGCAAATGATAAAATATTAGGAGTCGCCACCTAGTCTACTTAAAAACAGGAGACGAGGAAAATCGTTTTAAAACATTAAAACCATGCAATAAAGCCAATGGAAAAGGAAAGGTCAATCATGAACTAGAAAATTGGGCAAGGATCCCTATTACTAACGAGGAAGGTATTAGGCACCATCGTGTGCTCAAAAAATCGGCCTTTCATGGGTTTCTTGTTTACTTATATGAAATGTTGGCTTTTCTGCCTGTCTCTGTATGCCCGAGGGCGATATGCAATGCAACTCTATATGCAAGTGGTGCCTTATGCTAAACATGGATAGAGGGACTGTGGGATGTGTCCTAATGCTCAAAAAGGTCGCCCAAGTTGTGGGTCAAGCACCGGTGCAAAGCTATTGCACGGATATGACCAAAGATCCAATAACACAGAGTGACTTTCGTCCTCACTTTGCTACATGCAAAACCTAATCTACCATGCATAAAATGGATAAAAACAGGCTGGAGTCATCCTGATATATCCAGGAGGACACCCAAAGAAAACTAGGAATCATGCTAAATACCATGCCAAAAAGCTATTATGTGCAGTGAAAAAACTAGCAGGTGCGCTTGTGTGGTGCGCCAGATTGGTGCGCCAGTCTGGTGTGCTACCTATGTGCACCTATGTGGTGCACCACCTACGTGCGCTACTGATGTGTGCCAGAAAAGTGTGCCAGTGAAGCGATATAAAATCTTGCAAACATGCATAAAATCATCTGAAAACGCATCAGGGACATCTAAACAACTGATCACATGCAAGTGAGTTTCCCCCTCTTCCACAAGGTCGTAAAGGAAAAAGGAAACCCAAGAAGACATGACATGGGCCTTGTGCTCAAGGGCAATATGCCTCACACAAGACCACACAACCCTACTCTGATAAAAGCCAATGAATCCTAGCTATACTACCTGGGTCTGGATCATAAACTGAAGCAGAAGAACTCTACACAGAGAGTCTTGAAAAGCCACCAGTTCACCAAATCCAAGTAACAAGCTAACTTCACAATATGCAAAATCAAAGCAAACACGGTTATTATATGCTAAAATCATGCAAGCAAGAACATGGCATATCAGAGATCAAACAACAAAAAGATCAGGACCCAAAACAAACAGGAAAGCATGCAAACTATGATGCAAAATCTACTGTTTGCATCCTGTGACTAGGCTGGTGCGCCAGGATGGTGCGCCAAGTAGGTGCATCCCAGAAATCCTGAATTAGACTGCACTGTGATTTCAGAGTCTGGGCCATATACATGCAATGAATTAGGTTACTGGATATTCAGATCATTATTTCAGATGTCAGGGAACAAAATAATGCTAAGTAATCTAGACTTGAACATCCATTTCATTCTCGCTTTTCTAATCCTTCTCATGGGTTCACATGGACTGCAGTTACACATGTTTTCTTTTTGATGCATGAGAATATCTTGTATGATTTAAACAGTAGGGAAACATGACATGGGCTGCAAAAGGCACGTCATAGTACAAGCAAACATCATGATTGGCAAGCATTGAACAGATTTGCATAAAAAACATCATAAACTCTAAACTAAGCAAAGAGAGTGCAAATGAGCATCAACACAGAAAAAGTACAAGTAAATATCAACATAACGAGAACAAGTATTAACAACATAAAAACGCTATACTATATTTGTAGTGTGTGCTCTATGTAAAGTATCATGCAGAGATTACATGGAAGTGCAAAGAGACATACCTTTGACGTACTCCTTGATGACTCGAGGTGGCTTCTCCATGGTGCTTTGGACATAGTAGTGGGTGTTCAGGGATGCAAGGGAGTGCTCAAGGATGCAAGGAAACTGATTGCTAAGAGTGGGTGGACTGCCAAGAGAGAAGAAATGTTGCTTATGGATGGCCTTTTGAAGAGGATCAAGAGGTAACTCCTTGGGATGCAAAAGGCCTCGAAACTCAGCAACCTTGCATAAATTCATGAGGAATATTGGCAAGTGAAAGTTACAAGCATAGAAGATTGAAAGCCAATAGCCAACACCCTGAAAAGTGGTTGTGCGCCAGCTTGGTGCGCCACCTTGGTGCGTCGGCTTGGTGCGCCACCTTGGTGCTCTACATTGGTGCTCCAGATCTAACTGCTTGAATTGTAAATTAGACCATAAGTTTGCTATAGGCTTAGGGTAACCAAGGTGTCAGATAAAATTCAACCGAGGTTAAACATGCCGTATCCAAAGCAACACTTTTGGAGAATTCACCTACGAGTCGCCTCAAAATCGGGGTGTCTACAAATGCCCCTCCCTGAGTGAGGTCGTGGGACGGAAGGAACCGAGACCGATGCTCAGGGCTGACAGGATACCCCTATTTTGAGGCTGCAGAGGAGTAAAGTTTGCTATAGGCTCTAGGTCACTTATTTGGTGGATGCACCGAAAATCATGACTTGTTGCCAAATGCAAGTATGCAAATGCAATATGTGTGCGAATGTCGAGCCAAATGCGGAAAATGCGATGCCAATGCAAAATACCAATGCAAGAGCTGATACTTGAAAGTAAAATGCAAAGCTGATGCTAATGATGAAGTGATATGCAAAAACTAAAGAAATCCTACGTACAGAGGGAACCACTAGTAGAGACATGACAAGTTGTTGAACTCATCAGCTAGATTCTTGAGGTTATCAACCTTAGGAGGTGGGACATGACAAGTCAACCAAGTCTTGTCAACCCGGTCGCCAGACAGCTTGACGATTGTCAGCCGAGTAGTAGGGGATACCAGCCCAAGGAAATGGGGCATGACAAACATAGTATTTGTCAAACAAGAAAGACGGCCTTGTCCGCACGAACTTAGGGCAAGCAAAGGGATTTCGCGCCAACGAAAATCCAAGGAAAAGGATGAAGAGGACCTTGACCGCCTGGTCAAAAGTCAAACAGCTAGATTTCGCACCCACAAAAATCCAAGGAAAAGGAAAAGATATGACCTTGACCGCCCACTCAAAGGTCGAGCAAAAGGATTTCGTGCCCGCGAAAACCCAAAAGAGAAAAGGATGAAGAGGACCATGACCACCCGGTCAAAAGTCAAACAACTATATTTCGTGCTCGCGAACATCCAAGGAAAAGGATAAGGATCTTGATCGCTCGGTCAAAGGTCGACTTTGACCGCCCGGTCAACAACCAAGGAAAGGATCTCGTGCCTGTGAGAATCCAAAAAAGGAAAGGAAATGACCTTGACCGCCTGGTTGAAGGTCGAACAAAAGGATTTCGCGCTGTGAAAATCCAAGGAAAAGGAAAAGAAATGACCTTGACCGCTCAATCAAAGGTCGACTTTGACCGCCCGGTCAAAAGTCAAGCAAAAGGATTTCGCACCCGCGAGAAACCGAAAAAGGAACGGAAATGACCTCGATTGCCTGGTCAAAGGTCGACTCTGACCGCTTGGTCAGAAGCCATGGAAAGGGATCTTGCGCCCGCCAGAATCCAAAATAGGAAAGGAAATGACCTCGACTGCTTGGTCGAAGGTCGACTTTGACTGCCCAGTCAAAAGCCAAGGAAAAGGATCTCGCGCCCGCGAGAATCCAAGGAAAAAAGGAAAAGAAATGACCTTGACTACCTAGTCAAAGGTCAAATAAAAGGATTTCGCGCCTGCAAAAATCCAAAGGAAAAGGAAAAGAAATGACCTTGACTGCCTAGTCAAAGGTCGACTTTGATCGCCCAGTCAAAAGTTAAGCAAAAGGATCTCGCGCCCGCAAGAATCCGAAAAAAGCAAAAAAGATGACCTCGACCGCCCAGTCGTAGGTCGACTTTGACCGCCCGGTCAAAAGTCAAGCAAAAGGATTTCGTGCCCGCGAGAATTCGAAAAAAGAAAGGAAATGACCATGACCACCCAGTCAAAGGTCGACTTTACCACCCGGTCAAAAGTCAAGCAAACGGATTTCACGCCTGTGAGAATTTGAAGAAAACAAAGGAAATGACCTTGACCCCTTGGTCAAAGGACGGCTGTGACCGCCTAGTCAAAAGTCAAGCAAAAGGATCTCGCACCCACAAGCATCCGAAAAAAGAAAGGAAATGACCTCGACCGCCCGGTCGAAGGTTGACCTTGACCACCCCGTTAAACGTCAAGCAAGAGGATTTCGCGCCAACGAGAATTAGAGGAAAAAAAAACCTTGACCGCCCAGTCAAAGGTCAAGGAAGAGGATTTTGCGCCTGCGAAAATCCGAAAAAAGAAAAGAAAAGGAAAAGAAATGACCTCGACCACCCGGTCGAAGGTCGACTTTGACCGCCCAGTCAAAAGTCAAGCAAAACGATTTCGCACCCCCGAGAATCCGAAAAAGCAAAGGAAATGACCTCGACCTCCCAATCAAAGGTCCACTTTGACTGTCCAGTCAAAAGCCAATGAAATGGATATCGTGCCCGCGAGAATCCAAGGAAAAAAGGAAAAGAAATGACCTTGAACGCCCAGTCAAAGGTCAACTCCGACCACCCAGTCAGAAACCAAGGAAAAGGATTTCATGTCTACAAGAATCCAAGGGAAAAAAAAAAGAAATGTCCTAACCGCCCGGCCAACGGTCGACTTCGACAGCCCGGTCAGAAGCCAAGGAAAAGGATTTCGCGCCTGCGAGAATCCAAGGGAAAAAGAAATGTCCCTGACCGTCCAGTCAAAGGTTGACTTTGACCGCCCAATCAGAAGCCACGGAAAAGGATCTCACGCCCACGAGAAACCAAGGAAAAAGGAAAAAAAATGACCTTGACCGCCCAGTCAAAGGTCGACTTTGACCGCCCAGTCAAAAGTCAAGGAAAAGGATCTCGCGCCTGCGAGAATTCAAGGAAAAAGGAAAAGAAATGACCTTGACCGTCCGATCAAAGTCGAAAGGTCGACTTTGACCGCTCAGTCAAAAGTCAAGGAAAAGGATCTCGCGCCCGTGAGAATCCAAGGAAAAAGGAAAAGAAATGACCTTGACCGCCCGGTCAAAAGCCAAGGAAAAGGATCTCGCGCCCGTGAGAATCCAGAAAAGGAAGGGATAGAAGAATCTCATCCGCTTGGAACGAGAATCCGAAAAACGAAAGCGATAATCCCTAGATTGTCCCCTAGGAAGGCAGTTGGCTCTAGCTGTGCTTTGGAGGGCAAAACGGTAATTGTGCTTGCTACTGGGTCTGTGGCACGGAAACTTGTATCCTTGCTCAAATGCATGTGAAACATCCTCTAAGAAGACGTCGCTGAGGTTTCAACCTGATTTGGCATTGTTTGCGGGTTTTGGAAAAAGTTAAGACTTATTCATAATTTTCCAAATCTAGAGGGCTTTATTGCAAATTTCCTGATATGACAAATTTCTACTGAATTGCTGCTGAGCTATCAATTTCGAAGTTCTACTGAGCATTTGCAGATGTCTACCTCAAACGTAACTTCCTGCACCCTCCGTGGGTTATGCTGCAAATTTCATAATCTCAGGGGGTTTTCTATAAATTACCCCATCTGGTGAACTTTCTTGAAGACCAGGTACTTGCTTCTCTTGACCTTTTGCATTTTGCTCTTCAAATGCAAGTTGTGGAGTGCTGTGGGCCAAAAAGCAATCTTCGCGGCCATTTTGTACTTTTGACCTTGGATATGATACTATTTGCATTGCTGGTATGTGATGGGCCCACTGGGTAATTGCCATAACTGCCAACTCATATGCCATGCAAGGATATCCAGCCATGGTGACACCCAAGTACTGTTCTGATGTTCTGCAAACATGGTCTGGTGTATTAACTGCCGAGGATCGTGAGCAACTGTGGATTTGAAGCATATCATCCTCGTTGTTGAATATTGCCAAGGTTGAAGTGAACTGGCACTTGTTATGCGCTGTGGCTAGATTCTGGAAACCCGCTTTCCATGTATTTCACTTCAGGTAGACAGAGCATACCTCTATCTTGGAGGAAGTCTGACAGATCTACAGGCTATTTCCATAAATGTCACTAGCTAGTTTCATATGCCATGACAGCTATGCTTCTATCTTGCGTCAACTGATAGGCTTATTCCGAAGTGCTTGCAAGAAGCCTCATCTGCATGCTCCTAAAAGTAGTACTTTCCCAGTGATTTTCTTGACTTAGAAAGGTAGTTGGCATGCCCCTAGTCAAAGACCTATTTTCATCCAAAGAGCAGTTAATATGTCCCTGGTTAAAGCCTTTTTTTTTTGCCAATATTCCAACTCGAAGGGCAGCTGGCATGCCCCTAGTTAGAACAATGGAAAACGCCTTGCAAAGCGATCAAAATGCAAAAGTGGTGCGACCATGAATGCTGAATGCCAAATGACTTATGCAAGACTCATAAGTCAAAAACAGGATTTATGCATGGTTTATAGAAGAAATGCCCTCAACACCGAGAAAGCCATCATTGCCTGCTACAAGGAACTAGAAAGTCCTCAACTCACTCGATGCTACCTGGATCCCTGGGTTTATGGTGGCTCTCACTCAACCAATGGGCTTTTGGGATAAAATGTGATGTCTAGATGTAGTAACTTAAAATATTGGAATGCTAAAGCAAGAAACATAGAGATGCATAGCCCACAATGGTATGTTTTGCATGGCTCGGGAGTGGCTGACGATCACTGGTAGTACTTTTCAGTTAGGAGACGCTGATGGGTGACGATCATTGGTCCAGCGAAAACTTTCTCCGATTCTTAGAGGACCATAATTGAAGCTTGGTCCTGGTGATTCTGGTTGCGGTGGTGAAACAACTGTTTTCCCCTTCCTGATTCTGTCGTGCTCTGCTAAGTCTTCTGCAAGCACCTCCAATTGTTCTTGGAACAAAATATTTGAATCTTCAACTGTGTCATCTGTCAGGCTCTCTGAGTCTGCCTTCTGAACAAGATTTTGTACTGCTGTTGCCTGACGCACTGCCAACTGTTCTGACTCTGACAGCACTGTACAACTCCAAACTGCTCACAGGTCTGCTTTGACACTGAATGATCATTCTCTGGAAAAATTCTTTTGGATAAATCCAAACTACTGGTAACTGTGACAATGCGGCTGTGAACGAACTCTAGCTTGGATTCAAGACGCCTGCACTGGTAAGTTAGTTGAATCGCAGGAAATGATCATCTTTGGGGACTTACAAGAGCGTAGGGATCTCTTCCGCTGGTACTGACGTTTGTATCCCAATCCTTCGTGCTCCCTCCATTCTTCCGCCTGGATTGGCTCAGTGATTCCTTGGTCGTATCACTCAAGGGGGTTCCTTTCTTATATCCCCACTTGCGACACAAGTTTTCGACCATCCGGCAGGGGTCGTTGTGAATGGCCAAGTGGCTGACAGGCTCAAGAGCGGGAATGAGATTAACTGGCTCAAATCAGTTGACACGATGTAGAATACCAGAGGGTTTAGGCTTAAAGTGGACGAGGTTTGGAGCTACAGCAGAGACCGCCTCAATGGTAAGGTGAATCAAACTAATTGACTCCTCGGAATCACCGAGGAAAGATAGATACAACTGACGTGGAAAAGGGGAGAATACATCATGAATAAGATTGGTAGGACAAATAAAAGATTAGATAGAATCAACAAGAAAGATGGAATTGACTCCCGAGAGGCCGGCTGCTCTTGGGGCTGAATGCTGAGGTAATGGTTGGCTAACTATGTTGGGTTGTGCTGGTGGTGCTTGTGTGGCTATTGATGTTGACACGGGGCCTGCCCCCTGCATGCTAATAACGATGACCTTTTGGTCAATCAAGTCCTAGATTGCGTTCCTTAGTGTGAGACAATTGTCCGTCGAGTGACCTGCGACCCGATGGAAATTGCAGAACGCATTCATGTTATACCAGGCAGGTAGCGGACTTGGTGGCCAGCGAATCTCAAGCAGCCTTAAGAGGGATGCGACTTTAGGGAACACAATGCTCAACGGCTCCACCAAAGGGGTATAATGGCGCCTGTCACAGCATTGCTGCCTTGGCTGCGGATGTGCCAATGGCGGGCGCATCCTAACAGGTGGGGCAGGATATACTGGAGTGGCATTGGGAGTGATGTGTGATGCATGAGGTGCTCCAGGTGTGGGTGTGGGTGCATAAACCACTTGGTGTTGAGGGGGCGGATGGACATTTGCTGATGTAGCAGGGGATCTAATATAAGAGACTGTATCCTTGGAGGGGTCCCGCCTCTTGGGTGGATTGGCATTATAGTTATTGTTGTTGTTGTTGCTGCTAGCGCCACTATGTGAGGAAGCGGCTTGCTTGGCAAATGCAGAGAGTGCTGGAAAACTACTGCTGCACAGTGAACTCTCAATACGGGCACCTGCCCTAAGTAAAGTAGAAAAAGTGGTAACTGGCTGTATGCTGAGCAGAGCCCCAACTGCTGGCTGTGCTTCTCGGATCACAATCTCAATAGACTCTTCATCGGAGAGCCTATCTTTGACCTGCAAAGCTAAGGACTGCCATCGTCCAACATACTCCCCAAATGTTACCTGGAGCCTCTGCTTGATTGCAACTACGTCCTCGTGCTTCAGGACTAGGTCGAGGTTAAATGTTCGAAGAACGCCTGCATGATGTCGTCCCAAGTCCTGATGGTGGCCATGTCGAGGGAGGTGAACCACTTCAATGCGGGCCCTGTGAGACTTTTCTAGAACAGGCGGATTAACAACCTTTCATCAGCTTGGAGCTAGGCGAAGTCTCTGCAATAGGCTTTAAGATGGGAAATCAAGCAGCCTCTACCAATGTACTTTTCGAACTCTGAGATTTGAAAGTTCGGAGGGAGAGTCGCCTTTGGAAATAACAGAGGTCCTAGAATTGGTAGGACTGACGATCCCCACCCTGCACTTGTCGGAGTGTGCGCTCCAAATCATTCACCCTCGCAAGGAGAGCGTCTGGAGCTACTGCAGTAGTACACTATGTGGGTCGCCCCTAAAGGCTCCTTTGGATCCACCATTCCACCGTTTGGTGCCACGGTAGGATGGCCAATGTACCCGTGCATGGGTGCTGTGGTATAAAACATGAAGCTTATGTTTGGTGCATGGGTGAGGATATGGCAGGGAGTGGTGCTACATGAGATGCAGAATGCAGGAACAAGAGCTGTTGGACTGGAATGGCCCCTGGTACTATGCTCACAGCGGGCTGCGCTCCCGTCAGCCTTAACAAGAGTTGTTGGATTGGAATGGCCCCTGGTACTATGCTTACAGCGGACTACGCTCCCGCCAGCCTAGAAGGTTGGCCACTAGATAATGGAGATGCATGCTGTGGTGGGTGCTGTGGCGGTGTTGCAAAAGGCAATGTCGACACCCCTAATGCCGGAGAGATGAGGGATGGCAACGGCTGTAGGAGTGGTGCAGTGGGTGCAATCTGTGGTCCTAGGGCCAGTTGCAGAGGCAACTCGGGAGTCGGGAAGGACAAACCTGAAAAGGGCTGGAGCGCTAGTGCCAATTCCTGCAACTGCAAGGCGAGGGCCGACAATTGTTGCAGTTGCGCAGTCACAGGATCATCACTAATGGCTCCAAAGGATGGAGGCAAAATAGGGGAAAGGGAGTCAGGAAGCTGAGACCCCAACTGTCCAAACTAAGGAGAGGCTACTACAGAGACAACCGTAGTCGGAGAGGGGCTGGAAAACACATAGCCCTAGGGAGGAGTAGCAAGAGAACCCTGGGGAAGGGTCATGGGAACAGACTCAATTGCTGAGGCCCTAAAAGCAGAAGATGACCAAGCTGATGGCCCTGAAGGCAGGGTAGCCGCCAAGACGCGGTACTAGGGTGGCGGAGGTCCTCTGGACGCCAAGGCAAAAGTGGAGGCAGCAGTAACAACGGGGACAGAGACAAAGGTAGGATATGCTGAAACGGGGACCTTCCTGGACCGAAGAGGAAAGGGGCTCGCTGGATTGCTGGGCCATAGCGGATCGCGAGCGGGTACAGATTAAACTGTGGCTAGGAACAAGAGGATGGATCCTAGGACGAGCTATCGTCAAAGGTGATAGATAACTCGGGAGATGTGGTCGAGCATTGGGTCGCAACGGGTGTCAGTGAAAGGAAAAAACCTCAAGCTCAGGCTAAGGAACTCGCACTCTAATAGGTACTCTTGTACAAAAACAAACAAACAAGTTAGAAAAGATGCAGTGCTTATGGTGGTATGAATGCAGATGCATGAATGCTTCTAGCATGCGCTCGCTCACAATTTAGGGCTGTCCTACCAAGCCGTCTACTCTGGGTTCACACGAGGGTAAATGGGTCTCTGACTCAATGTTAGAAGGTAAAGGTTCCCATTCTAAATCCTAGCCAAAGCTTAGGCAGTGAACGAGTGGTGCATTCGGGGCCTCATCCTCTGCCAAAGCAGTAGGTTGTACCCTCTACTAGCACCGATATGACCCCGAACAAGGGGGACATACTGGTATTTCATCCCACGCCAAAGCCATACAATGAGAAAACTGAGAAATGTCCCTCACAAACTTCATAGGCGGACTCAAGAGATGAAAAGATGCATGCCCTATATGATGAATGCATAATATGCTTTAAGCCTTTTACTTGCAAATTTATTTAACCATGGGGAAAGTTTGCAATTTGTCACTAGTTTGTCCAATTTATTTATTTTTTGCCTTTATGTTTTCATTAACCAAAAGGGTGAGGAAAACAAGTCTCTAATCTCCTAAACATGGCATATGTAAAAGGGGAAGAAAACATGCAAAGCAAACATCAATCAACATACAAAAGGCATGTGCATGTTATGTGCAAGAGTGGTGGCATAGCAAATGTGTAAAAAGAAAACACCCATCAGACAAAAGGCATGCATGTAAAGAAGGCACAACTTATATTACAAAGATACAGCCAAAGCAAAGCATGGGAAACAAGCAAACAAGGAGAGAAGCCAAAGTAAATGAAAAAAAAAACCCAAAACAAAAGTTGGGATCTGGTTATCCCCAACAGAGTCGCCAGTTACTGTAACCATGTCGACGACAGGCTCTGGAGTTGCGCGAAAGACCAAATGCGCGAGGACCAACAAAGTCACGACAAGAACAATAAAAAGCAAATGATAAAATATTAGGAGTCGCCACCTAGTTTACTTAAAAACGAGAGACGAGGAAAATCGTTTTAAAACATTAAAACCATGCAATACAGCCAATGGAAAAGGAAAGGTCAATCATGAACCAGAAAATTGGGCAAGGATCCCTGTTACGCACGAGGAAGGTATTAGGCACCCTCTTGTGCCCGAAAAATCGGTCTTTCATGGGTTTCTCGTTTACTTATATGAAATGTTGACTTTTCAGCCAGTCTCTGTACGCCCAAGGGCAATATGCAATGCAACTCTATATGCATGTGGTGCCTTATGCTAAACATGGATAAAGGGACTGTAGGATGTGTCCTAATGCTCAGAAAGATCACCCAAGTTGTGGGTCAAGCACCGGTGCAAAGATATTGCATGGATATGACCAAAGATCCAATAACATAGAGTGACTTTCGTCCTTACTTTGCTACATGCAAAACCTAAGCTACCATGCATAAAAATGGATGAAAACAGACTAGAGTCATCCTGATATTTCCGAAAGGACACCCAAAGAAAATCAAAGGGAAAGAAAACCGGGAATCATGCTAAATACCATGCCAAAAAGCTACTGTGTGCAGTGAAAAAACTGGCAGGTGCGCCTGTGTGGTGCATTAGACTGGTGCGCCACCTATGTGCACCTATGTGGTGCGCCATCTACATGCGCTACTGATGTGTGCCATAATAGTGTGCCAGTGTAGTGATATAAAATCTTGCAAACATGCATAAAATCATCTGAAAACACATCCGGGACATCTAAACACCTGATCACATGCGAGTGAGTTTCCCCCTCTTCTACAAGGTCATAAAGGAAAGAAGAAACCCAAGAAGACATGACATGGGCCTTGTGCTCAAGAGCAATATGCCTCACACAAGACCACACAACCCTACTCTGATAAAAGCCAATGAATCCTAGCTATGCTACCTGGGCCTGGATCATAAACTAAAGCAAAAGAACTCTACACAAAGAGTCTTGAAAAGCCACCATTTCACTAAATCAAAGTAACAAGCTAACTTCACTAGATGCAAAATCAAAGCAAACAAGGTTATTATATGCTAAAATCATGCAAGCAAGAACATGGCATATCAGAGATCAAACAACAAAAAGATCAGGACCCAAAACAAACAGGAAAGCATGCAAACTATGATGCAAAATCTACTGTTTGCCTCCTGTGACTAGGCTGGTGCACCAGGTTGGTGCGCCCCAGAAATCCTGTATCAGACTACACTGTGATTTATGAGTCTGGCCAGATACATGCAATGAATTAGATTACTGGATATTCAGATCATTATTTCAGATGTCAGGGAACACAATCATGCTAAGTAATCAAGACTTGAACATCCATTTCATTCTCGCTTCTCTAATCCTTCTCATGGGTTCACATGGACTGCAGTTACACATGTTTTCTTTACGATGCATGAGAATATCTTGTATGATTTAAACAACAAGGAAACATGACATGGGATGCAAAAAGGCACGTCATAGTACAAGCAAACATCATAATTGGCAAGCATTGAACAGATTTGCATAAAAAACATCATAAACTCTAATCTAAGCAAAGAGAGTGCAAATGAGCATCAACAAAGAAAAAGTGCAAGTAAATATCAACATAACGAGAGCAAGTATTAACAACATAAAAATGCTATACTATATTTGTAGTGTGTGCTTTATGTAAAGTATCATGCATAGATTACATGGAAGTACAAAGAGACATACCTTTGATGTACTCCTTGATGACTCGAGGTGGCTTCTTCTTGGTGCTTTGGTCACAACAGGGGTTGTTTAGGGATGCAAGGGAGTGCTCAGGGATGCAAGGAAATTGATTGCTAAGAGTGTGTGGACTGCCAAGAGAGAAGAAATGTTGCTTATGGATGGCCTTTTAAAGAGGATCAAGAGGTAACTCCTTGGGATGCAAAAGGCCTCGAAACTCAACAGCCTTATGTAGATTGGTGAGGAATATTCGCAAGTGAAGGTTACAAGCATAGAAGATGGAAAGCCAACAGCTAGCACCCTGAAAAGTGGCTGTGCGCCAGCTTGGTGCGCCAACTTGGTGTGCCACCTTGGTGCGTCGGCTTGGTGCGCTACCTTGGTGCTCCAGATCTAACTGCTTGAATTTAAAATTGGACCATAAGTTTGCTATAGGCTTAGGGTAACCAAGGTGCCAAATAAAATTCAACTGAGGTTAGGCTTGCCGTATCCAAAGCAACACTTTTGGAAAATTCACTTACGAGCCGCCTCAGAATCGAGGTGTCTACAGCGGCACAACAGCAATAGTCCCTCCTCCTCCCTAAATCCAAACTCTCTCTCTCTCTCTCTCATTTCTCTCGTCTCCCTCTCTTTGATCTCCCTTCCATATGTCTCCCCCTCTCAAATCTCTCCCTCATCTCCCTCTCTCATTACCCTCTCATATCTCTCAAGCGTGCAGGGGAAGAAAAAGGAGGAGAAGAAGGAGAAGAAGAGGAGGAGGAGGAAGAGGCACGAGTGGGGCAAATGGGAGGAGAGAGAAAAAGATAGAAAAGAAGAAAAGGAGAAAAGAAAGAAAAGAAGGAAAGAAGCACAGCATGAGACCCAACCACGTGACTTCCCACATTTGTGTGACTTGTGCCACCAGGGAGCCACCACAAAACCTCCTCGACCAGGACAAACCTACAAAACTCCCACGAGGGCCGACACAACTACACAACACTAACAGGTCAAAAACCCACAATCCAAGCGCAAGACACTAATGAGAATGTGTCCCACATTGGGCACTAGGGCCTCTAATACCCAATACACCTAAATTTCACCTTAATTATCTGACCAAAGCATCTCTTTTAAAACTAGGTCGTTACAACCTAACCCCCTTGAAGGAATTTCGCCTCCAAAATTCTCTAGGCAAAACACCAAGGACACCAAAATTAGGACGTCACTAGAACAACTCAGACCAAAACACATTGGTGCCACCTAAAACTTACGACCTGTAGGAGAAATCTCCACCTAACAAAGTCATTTCATCCTACTTAGGCCTAAGACAACAGAAAGGACTCAGCTCTCCTTGAGTCTGAACACCATCGAGATCCTAGGTGAAGTCTCTTCCGGGCACAAAAATCTCCATCTAAAGGCTCCAAAATAGTGTCACCCAAAGTCACGAAACATTCGGAGCACCCTTAGTGACACGTAAATCACAGGATTGACCAGGTGCAACCAGCTCTAGCCACACTTCCACTGCGCTACTTTGATGCACAACCTAGTCAGCAACCACCGAACTGCACACCTTGTGCTTAACAACAAATCTCATCACCCTAGAAAACCTCTTCCAATCCAAGGTACAAGAGAAATCTGACGATTGAGACACAACAAAGCTCTTCACAGATCTAGAGTGCACAAACAGACTTGCCAACAATGTGCTATCTGTCTCTAGGAACAGCTTCCCAGATCGACACACCACCAAATCTAGAGCACAACCTCCACTGTGGCCAACACCAAACACGTGGGTGGACAGTTCCTCCTATGATCCTTCCAACTAGCAAGAACCACAAAACACCATGTTGCCTCACTGCAATAGGAACTTATCTCAACCTAAAAGGATGTTGGTGGACTCATCACCACTTGCTGCGACAGCAACTTCACAGGTCTAGACGTGAGACTACCAAAACACACTTAAACCACTTATTAAGCGTGAAGCTCATGTCAAAGATACTACAATCCAGAGTCTCGGCCACAGGAACCACTACTTCTAGTGAAACAACCACACCAATGGTAAGGACCACTCAGGAGTCAAACTCAAATGGATCTCCAAACTAAAGTAACTCCTAGCAAGAGTGTTTAAAGCAATGTGAGCTGTTCCTCCTCCCTAGTGGATCTCTCTGTGGTGTCACTATCTCGAAGATACCTTTGCAAGATCCCCGAGAGTAGTTACACCTGAATTAGGGAACAACCACTCGGAGGAAAACATAAAGGATCACACCCACCAGCTCGACCAATGGCGCCACCAAACAAAATGGGTAGTCAACTCCACTTGACTCACCCCATCTCCACCGTAGAAACCCAAAACGCAAAACAAACACAAGAGAAGGAAGATCTCTGCAGGTCGAATTGCGCTACGCCATTCAACCCACAAGCAAACAAGAAAATCAACAACAAGACATCTAAGGAAACACTAGAGAAATAAATCTCCATCGCCCAAATGGCACAAAGCCATTGGGTTGAAGGGACTAGTTTTGGACGTGGTGTATGTGGCAGTTGAGTTCGTGTGGATTGCAGGTGTGGAGGAAGACATGATGCATGTAAAAACGAGGTAGAAGGATCACCGTTCATGCTCAAAGATCAGTGGCCTCGAGTGGATGGCGACCCCTCATCGGAAAACATGTATAACACGATAAAACAGTGAGAAAAACCTCAAACATAAATTGATATGCAATGAAAACATGAAAATAACATCTATATAATCAGACCCAACGAGGATAAGAGGTTACACTTGCGTGGTGGATGATTTTCGACGTCCTCCAACAGTGGCGACAGTTATTGGACGTGGAGGAGGGCTTGGGCTACGATGGACATCTTTCATATGGAGGCCAAGGTTTTGAGGATGTTTCTCTCTTTTTTCTCTTGCTAGGGTTTTACTCTCTCCCTTTTTCTCTTCTTTTTTCCCTCTCTCTTACGTGAATCCTCCCTCTTCTCCAAAACTCTCCTCCCTACATGACCTCCCAAAACCTTTTCTTCTTCTTATGTGAAGTAGGCTTATATAGGGCACATGATTGCATGAGGGACGTCAGATGTAGGGCTCTCGAGTGGACGATGAGGATGAGTTGGGTTTGCATGGGCTTAGGGTTTAGGTTGGGCTAATGGTGTGGGCTTATTGTCTTTGAATTTGTGTTTATTTTTATTTTTTGTATTTGGTTTGGATTTTAGTTTATTTTTATTTACTCTTTTAGGTGTGATTTAGGTTTGGTTTTGTTTTCGGGTTATTTTATCTTTTTAGGTTTAGGTTTCATTTCTTAGGTTTACGTTTAGATTTAACTTTGGTCTTAGTTTTGTTTTATTTTTAGGTTTATGTCTTAGTTTTATCTTTGTGAGTCGAGATGGGTTTATGTTTATGGTGTTTGGTTTGGGCTCGGGTTGTTGGTTTAGGTTTTAGGGTAGGTTTTGGCTTATTTTTGGGTTTAAAGGGTCTGGTTGAGTCCACCGCAGCTAGAGCATGATCTAGGAGGTTCGTCGCCCAATGATTGCAAAATCGGGGTGTCTACATGTTGGTTTGGGGGGATTGGTTAGATCTACTATGACTAGAGCACGTTCTTCTAGAGGAATCTATGGATGAGTGACTACAAAATCGGGGTATAAATTTGTATAAAATGTTCAACCAATGAAAACACCTACTTGTATGTGTCCAAACTTGAAGAATGCCTTGTTAGAATTTTGCACAGTGTGGGAGGCATATTGAGCTACGAAGAAGCTACAGAAGCAAAACACCCCCCTACCCGTATGTGTCTAAGTCGACTTGTACAACAGTGTTGTCTGCAACTAACCAAAGTAGTATACTATTCACATAAACAAATTCTCAAATATGTGGTATTGTCAAAAAGATAAGAAGTAAAAACATGATATTAATCACAACCTCAAACTTAAGTTAATACAAAACACAAGCAAAATGAAATTAAACTAAAAAAGATAAAAAACAACATATTAAACCAAACCAAAAAATTGAGGTTAAAATGTGCACAAAATTTCAGAAAGAATGTGGAAAAAATGATTTAATTGATTGTCACAGATGAGGAAACTTGATTTGTTTATTAATAAACAACTGGAAAAGAAAATCAATCCCAACACATGAATCAAATGCATATGTAACTAGAATAAAAAAAATCACTTCCATAAATATCTACATCAAGAGCATGTCAAAGGGAAACAAAATTCTGATTTCCATGAGAGAAATAGTTGTTAAATAGGCAACTTTATCATAAACTTGCTTAAATGAGAGAAATAACTGTAAAAATTATGTGCTACCATGGTAATGTCAAAAACCTACAATAAAATGAGCAATATGTTTTTTATGTTGTATTCTTTCAAATATGGTACTTTCAAAATGTGATGTGTCAATAGTCATTAGCACATAAAATGCAAGAAATAACGAAAATAGAGTACAAAGCCTTAGGAAATTCCGAACAAACTGATATACTTCTAACAGAGATATATTTCTAAACTAGTGTTGCCATATATTTCTAACAGAGAGATATATTTCTAATAGAAATGTGTTTAAGCATAAAGGTTATAGGAAATCTTAACAAACAAATCTAGAAAATTAAAACTAGTGTTGCCATAAAACCAAGCTCAAGCATGAAATCTTAGCAAGACACAAAAATTTTTTTGAGTCATAAAACCAAACTCAAGCATGAAGTTAAGTATGATAAGTTAAATGAGATGGACTAAGCATTCTAGTGTTCTACTCTTGACTTGATTCCTCCCATAGAAGCATGGATTTTAATTCTTCATAGCATCATCGAAAAAAAAGTGCTTTGTATTTTAAGACAGAATCAGCAAGAATACAACTCTAGATAGAACCTTAAAAAGAACAACTC
>JAMKQA010002251.1:0-16221 GCA_024699735.1 Posidonia australis | reverse complement strand
AATTTTAGCCATTGGTTTTTCCTTTTTTATTTCTTCTTCCTCGAAACCTTCTTCTCTTTCGCCCTCCACCCCTAGAGTCTCTCTCCATCCAAAAATTAGAAATAAGGTATCATTAGAAAGATCCAGAAGAGTACTAAATGAGAAAATTATGCAAACTCGGATTAAGTGCGTAAAACTGCAGCAGAAATTTTCACAAGGAACGGGTGCAAAATGATATTGTCTGCAAGCTGAAATCATCTTCTGACTTTCAAAATTCATAACTTACACTTCACAGCACCAAATTTCATAAAATTGGTATCAATAGAAAACTTAGCAAGTGTATTTTCAAGAAAAAATATAAAATGGTAATTTTATGAACTCGTTCAATAGCAGAAATAAGAAAACATCACACCTGAACACAATCAAGACAGCACTTAAAATCTGCTACAAAGATTCTAATTAAATTGCAAAAATTTTGCCCCACTTACGCTAAAACTAATCTAAGATCTTAACACCTAAATCTATGCAAAACACATTAGATCACACAAAACCCTACTGCTTTTAAATCAAACTTCCTATAAAAACTACAGCAAAACACGTTATTTCTCAAACAATGAAAAACATGGTTGAAAATGATATGAAAATTAAAACTGCAGCAAAACAATTATAAAGCTCATTCGAAAATCACTAGAACTAGAATTAAAACTGAGGTTGCATGTTAATCTATAAAATAAACACACATGTTAATGTTAACGATTAGGTTTTCGATCAAACATTAGGTTAGAAGTCAAGATTTATGCACAGAATTCACAAAAATTAAAACTGCAATGATATTTCAAGAGAAAATTTATGTTTTACAATATTTAACAACAAAATATACTGAAAAAGATAAAGATCTCTCAAAACAAAAAGAAAAGAAAAGAACTTCATCACTCTCTCACAAATCTTGGAGCACAAATCCTTAGTACCTGCTGTTTACGATGCGACCACACCTTCAATGGATTGGATGCGTGCTATTCACCTTGGATCCTTGCAGCTCATGCATTCCACTACCATGACGAACCACCTCTGCACAAGCCTTAGCTTCAACCACGCACAATCAAGCCACCTTACCGTCGATCCACTCAAAAGCTTCCCTTGGATGTCACCAACTGTTTTGTGGAGAGAAGACAAGACGGCTAGAGCTGAAAAAAAAAGAGAGTGCCCCACTTGCAATTGACGGCTACAAGGGTTTTTATCCTTGCGTTTGCAACCCTAATTCCTATTTTTTCCCTTAATCTTTTTGTTCCTACTCTGTCCTTGGACGTGGGAGCCTTTAATCCCATGTGCATGCAATGTTTTTTGTATTTGATTCATCCATTTCGCTTCTTCATGCACTTTACTTCTTCTATATGCATCTCATCTTGAATGGGGGTCGTTTCGTTAGCATTTCACGGAATTTCATTGCACAGAATCCTCAATTTCCATTTTTTTGCCCTTGATAGTAATTTCACCTAAAATCCTGCAAAATTACAAAAAATACCTTCTGTGAAGCATTATAATACATTAAAATGCATATAAGAAATAAACTTGTTTAAAGTTAAACACTCCTCTGGTTCTCTCTCTTTCTCCTCCACACACCATGTGCTTCTGTGCTCCTCTACACTCCTCTACTCGAGTGCTTCTTCACCGATGTGGTCCTTTGCCACTCGCACCTCTTGCCTTTTGCCTGAGATGTGCCTCTCATTGACATCACTTTCGACAATATCTAGAGCACTTGACGTAAGGACAATAGACCATCTTGAGGGAAAGGACACCCTTCAAGTAAGATCATTTCTCCTTTCCCTTTTTTAGTCTTTCATGGGATTTTGCTACGTAGCTAGAGCTACCTACCTACCTACCTACCTAGCATTCTGCTCTTATCTTTTCTTATTCTTCTTCTTGTTGTTGCTTTTTTTCTTCTTTGACTAATATTTTTTGTATAGTTTAGTTTTTATAGAATAGATGTAGCATGCATTTTCTTTGTTCAAACACATACTCTTCCTTTTAGATTTTTGTCTATCTTGATTTATCCAAATCCAAATAAGAGGCAATGAGATTGTCATCAATGTTTTGCCTTTTGGGTTGGTTTACAATCTTCCTTGCAATTCACTGATTTCTCATCTCTGGGAGATGCTGTGGCTCTGACTGCTCAATTAAACTCTTGGCATTCTATTATTAGCAGTGTCCGCAGTTCTACTGCACAAGACACCCTGACTTGGCTCCCCACAAAGAATGTCTTTACTATTAAATCTTGCTATAATGTGCTTAATGATGGTGGCCTCCGATTTAAGTTTTTACATGAAATCTGGGATTGTTAGGTACCTTTAAAAGTTAAACTCTTTACCTGGCTTGTATTATGTAATAAAATTCTTACAAAAGAGAACCTATTGAAGAAGGGATGGCAAGGTAATGAAGCATGTGTTTTTTGTTCCTCGTTTGAAACTGTGAAGCATCTGTTCTTATTCTGCCCCTATGTGTAGTCAATCTGGCATTCTTTATCCAAAGAATACATATATCCAGGTTTTAATTCCATTGAGGATTTGCTTGCCATTCCACCTCCCTTTATCTTTGATTTCACCTTATCTGGAGCACATACTTTGGTTCTTGCTGTTATTTGGTTTGTTTGGCAGGAGAGAAATAATAGAATTTTTAGGAATTTACATAGGACTCTATCTATGATTCTAACTGATATCATTGCTATGTTTCATTGTTGGATTGATTCTCTGGCTATAGGTTTTGAGAAGGCTGAAAATTTGTTAGCTGTGTCTACCTTCCATTTGAGTAGAGAGGGGGAGCTGGCTTTACCTCCTGATTGTGAGATGGCACTTATTTCTCCATTGCTTCCTGGGTGATTTTGAGCTGTTTAACATTTGGTTAAATTGTGTCTGTATATTTTTGGCAGTTCATTTTTTTGGATAGACTGCTCAAACTTTTTCATCTTTGCTGCTTCATCAGCAGCGCTTGGACATCACTTATTGTTTTCTTTTTGACTTTCTGGTCACCTGCTGAGTGACGGGGCATTATTTTTGTATCTTGCTAATGGACTTTATAGCAACTTTACTAAATCTGTATTTTTTGAAGTTAAGAAAGAAATATAATTACCGTTTATCAAAAAAAAAACAATCTTCCTTGCAACGGTCTTTCCTCTCAGAAAAATATAGCAATTTTATTGTTTCAAGTTACATTTTTATTTTTAGATTCTGCCTTACATCTCTTTCTACTAGGGTATGCTACATTATTATATTTCGAGATATTATCAATAGGGTATGGAATTGGAATTCTTTCTTATGTGGTATGCTTATCATATGCAAAAACAATAACGTGTATCAATTTTTAAAGCCACTACTTTTTGAATCACAAAGATAGATGAGTTTGCTTCGATTTAATTAATGCTTGATAGTGTACCTTTTTGAAGATAAAACTGTATAAGATTTTATATGCACATAATGCTGTGATCTCACCCAAAGACCTTCGAGGAGGCCTGACTACCATCAACTGGGCTAAAATACAAACTAGACAAAGTCAACAGTTTGGGTAAAAAGTAGAAAAGGGTTCATTTACTAATTTATTTATTTCTTATCCATAGTGTATGATCTATAATGGGGGATCATCAGCTTTCATATTTGGAGCAATGGTTACATTATGCATGCTAGTGTTAATACGTAATTATGCTACTAGAAAGAAACAACTTCGAAGAAAAGAAGAATGTCATTAAAAAAAAATCTAAGAAAACCAAAAGAAAATTAATCCAATTCAAAGCCCATTTTTTAGGAGATTTGCTGAGTTATGATTCTAATGTAGGGGTTATTTGTAACATCTATGGTCGACCATAGCGTGCATCCAGAAATCCAAAAATGATGTATCTTATAATTGACACTTTGTTTTGTAATCTGAACAAGCTAAGACTTAATGTTATTGGAGAGCTTGATTGATGTGTGTATATTCGAGTAGCCAACAAAGATTGCCAACACAAATTACCGATGGGCCACTCTAGTACAGTAAGCCGCTACGAGAAAATAGTGAACACTGCCTATTTGCCATTGCCCTACTTTTTGCACCGACGCCATCGCCTAATGCATGCCTGGTTTGCAATGCCGATGCGCCTGTCACTGCCTCATTTGTCATGCCATCGGAAGACTCAAAGGCTGTCGATAGAGGGAGGACCCTATGTAAGAACTCAACTTCTCCTACGTCAAGGCGTAGATGAGAAAGAGAGCAGAGAGAGTGAAGAAAGGTGAAAAGAGAGACTAAGAGAGAGAGAGGGAGGGAGGGTTTTTACTAATGAGCCACTAGAGGTTTGCTAACAGGGTTCAGTTTGTTGGAGATCCATCACCGGAGATGGAGGCTCAGTCACCGAGGAGAGCTCACTAGAGGAGGACATATGCCGACGAACCTAAATACTATATGTGCTTCCCTCCTTTATTCTCATTAGAATCATGCCTAGGAAGTTATGAAATTGAGCAAACTAGCATGTTAGGTTGATCTGTTGCAATGGTGTGTTTTTTTTTTGCGATTTTATAAGGACTAATGATGGGTTTCCATGCCATTTGTGATTTTTCTGGTTCTCTGTAAATGACTGTAGTGTGACTGGTAGATGAAACCTACCAGCGTGAATTGGCAGCGTGAGGCTATGGCACGATCAAGGCGCACAAGTGCCCAATGTGAATGGCCGACGCGAGGTGCAGATTTTAGTAAATACAAAACTGCCTATTTTCGAGTGGTTTTTGAGAATAAATGTTGATAAGGGCTTATGAAATGCATGAAAAATAATCATGAAATGTTTCTGTGACAATGGATTCCTATAATGACTAGGAAAAACTTGGGAAATGACTTTGTGATAAAAAATGATGATTATATGATAATAATGGTTAAATAATTGTGAAAATGCTTGGAAATAGTTTTTGATCATAATATGGCTTTGAAAAGGTTTTCAAAAAGAGATGCATATGTTTTAAAAGGTTTTCCTAGGTTTTGTAGGAACTACATAGGCCGGTAGACCATACCGACAAGGGATATTGAGACCTTTACGTAGTTGGAACGCATTCTAGGCTGTGGTTTTCGAGTTTTGTTCGAAGAGTGAGTATCGTGAGTATGTGTTGTGGTACTGCAAGACCTAGGATATGGTAGACCTAGATTACCCTTATTACCAGAGCTGGTTGGGTCTAGGGTTGGAGTTGCATAGGCACCCAGGGACATTGTGGCGACGCATCCTGTGCATGTTACTCGTGTGGTACTATGAGGCTACAGTTGGAGCGGTTGAACTCCTACATGGGGTGGTTTACCGCAACACTATAGTAGATAGGATTGGAGCCTCACCAACTACTTGTGGCTAAGGTGATATGATAAGTTTTGTTGAGACTTTGTGTGTAGTTTTAATCTAGAATCAGTTATGGTTTGGTCTGTGGTTTTGAGTCAGATTCTAGCTTAGTTGAGACTTGTAATTTGAACTAGTTTCCAGCCGTGTTTTGTTGTGATTTAAGATATAGATAAATTATGTTTTGGTTGGACTCTAGTCGAGGATTTGCCTCTTGAGAATGCATGAAAAGTGAATTGCAAAGATGCATAGAATTTCTAAGAAAATGATAAAAGTGTTTTACAAAAGCATGATTTATATATTGATTTCCAGATTGCATGTTGGCTTTTTGGTGTTTGCGTCGTTACTTTTGTAGTTCTTCTGGGTTTTTACCAGATTTTGGTTTTGAGGACGTGTACTGGGTGACATTGATGTCACTTATGCATGGATTTTACTGTGTTTTGTTCCAAGTGCATTGTTGGATATGTAGTCTAGTTCTGGTGTAAATTTCAGAATCACTTAGTCACACATAGGTTCTAGGTAGTTAGTTTTGCTTAATTATTTGTTAATCATTCCTTAATTTAGTTTTAATATATAATTGGATAGTACTATTACTATTGTGTAGCGCACGGGGTGTTACATTAGTCCTTGCATTTTTCTTGTTCGTGGCCTCTTTCTCAATTTAGAGTCCCCAAAATTGCTAGTAAGAAATAAAATAGAACAATAAGTTTTTGTAAAACGGAAGAAGACAAAGGCTACAGGACACTATGATCACAATTTCTTCATATGGTTCAGGCCAAGATGGGGAACCAAAAGGAGTTTGAAGATGCATTACAAAGGCCTCGTGGCGAGGGAACTGATATTTTAGAAAAGGTGGTAGATATTCAAGTTTGTACAAGCTAAATATATAATTTTATGTTCCATAATCAACACTCTAGAATCTTGACAAATTTTTTCAAACTTCAAACATGAATTAATGGTGATATTCTAACAAGCGATGTTGCTGAGCAGGAAAATATTGATTACCTAAGAAGCCTTCCTACAGCTAGATTACTGTACCTATTCCAAAAAAAATATGCCCATTCAGTTTTTGTTAGTAACATGCATTATGTGATACTTTATCTTCAGCATCAACACAGTTTTAGTCAAACTTTTATTTGTAATCTAAGATTCACAATAGGTTGGGGTTGGTCTTATGGTATTCCAACAACTGGGTTGTTGCAAGGGAATCAGATTCCATGCAAGTGAGACCTTTGTATCAGCAGGCATGTAAGCATTAGCAAACAAAAGATTTGCTCATATCTTGACTCTTGAGTACTGCCTGATGTAAATGATGTAGGCTACTTTCTGTCTAAATGTGATCTTAGGATTCTTTTCAGAAAACCATGGAACCCTCTTGTTGGTGCAAAAATATAAACAAGACATAGATGTGGTATGCATTTTCTTTGAGTTTTTTTGTACCAATCAAGTCACCCATTCAAAATTTAAGTACCCATCAATAATTGTTAATATAAAAATAATTTATATTTTGTTGTGCATCTCTGCATTTATTTGCTCATATTTTGCTGTATGTATAGCTTTAGGTGTTGTTGTCTATATTATTTAAACATTTATCAATTTTATTTCAAGTTTATGGACTTGATAATGATGCTTCATGCTTAGGTCCTTCCTATGTTACACTTGAAGTAAGTTTTTTTTACTTGTCATTTCATTAGTATAGAAATACAGGAAGGTCAATAAATTGGTAATTGAGGGTGTGTTCTGCTACTGATACACATTTTTCTATAATAATTTTAAATGTTCAACCCTAAATTCAATCTACAGGATGACTTTTCTATTGTCCTTCTCAACATACTTGAAAGTAGACCAAAAGTTTTAGAAGTTCATTGCGTTATAGGTGCCAAAGTTCTTTTAATGTGCTTTAGGTTCAATGGAATATCAATTGATTTGCATATGCCTAGCTCATTGCTACATTTGTCCCTGATGTGAGTAAAACCACATTTTTTTGACTTTTCAGCAAGTGCAACTTTTCTAATACCTTTATATGAACAAGCTGAACTCGTAAGAACTTACTTAAGAAAAATTTACTCACAAAAATTTACTAATTTAATAATCTTCTAGATGCATAACTATTTACCATTTTTTTATTCTCCTTGAGGATTATAGTTCTTTCTTCGAAGTTCAAGTTAGCTTTCCTTTAAATTTGAGATTGCAAATATTTGGTCCTATAGAGTAACATTGTATGTTATGCTAGTTCAGTTCGTATCCCTTTGATGACCTAGATGAGCCAAGAAATTTTAGAAAGATGATAGGGATGAGTACACACATTACAAACCTTAAATAGAAAACATTGTTTTGTATGATTTATTGGGTCATCAACATCATGGAATGAGATTTTTTTTTATTAAGATATGTTCATTTCACGTTTGTGAGGTATATGTAATTGTGAAATTTAAAAGATGAATATAAATTCTTTGCTTCTATGGTTGAAACCTTACATTCCTAAAGCACAACTAGATTGGTCCAATAAACAACATTTGTAAGATAAATGGTTCTAGTATAAATAAATGTTATTTATCACTTTATGTAGTGAGATATAATGTTGAAAAGATTGTCTCTACAATTCACTACTTCGTGGTCTTAGATTTGTGATTTTTGTAACAACCTAGATTGTAAATAGCACTTTAAGCCAGATATTTCATTGGTGTTTTCTAGTTTTCTTGGTATTAGACGTAGAGTGTGGTGCATTTTATGTTGGACGAACATAGGCACACGTTTAATACTTGTGGTTTGTGTGGATCAAGTGCAATTTGCTGGTGCATCTTTTTGGTGCATATTGTTGGCACAGGAATCGTAGATTTCAGAACTCAGGACTTAAGTTGTGTTTATGCGGTTTTTACATCATTGCTTGGTTTTGGATGTCGTGTCCTTGTGTTCTGGGGTTAAGTTGCTAAGTGGACCCTTTTGGAGGCTTCGAGGATTATTTCGGGATTGTGGAGATTTGTTGTTGCATTGGGGTAGTTGGTCTCCTTTGGCACGAGCCACTTAAGCTGTAAATGGTTGTGTGATTGTGATTAAGTGTTTGTGACCCTGCTTGGCCATGGCTTCCTCCTTAAGCTACCTACAAATCTTCCTCTAAAGGGCACTTAAGAATCTTCTTCGAGAAGCTATTCATGAGTCTTCCTTCGTAAGCCATTTGTGAGTCTTTTTCGAGAAGTTACTCGTGAGTCTTCCTTTGGAAGCTACTTGTGAGTCTTCTTCGAGAAGCTACTCGAGAGTCTTCCTTCAAAAACAATTCGTATGTCTTTCGATGGAAGTTACTTGTGAATCTTCTTCATGAAGCTTCCTCTATAAGTTATTCTTGAAGCATCTTGTGTAAGCTATTAGAGAAGCTTCTTTCGTAAGTCATTCATGTAGCTTCCTCCATAAGCCACCTATATCTATATAAAAAGAGGAAGAAGTGGAAAGGAGGGTGAGGAGGAGGAGAGGAAGAAAGGGAGAGGGAGAGGAGGAGAAAGTGAGGGAGAGGGAGGAGATCTAGCTCATGGGAGGTGGTGCCATTGCCGTCCGTGTACATCGATGAACGGTACACGTTACGTAGACCCTTCTATTTTAATGTTAAATTTGGATTGTAGGAGCATGGTAGTGTGATTTTATGGTATGAATGCTTAAAAGATTTCCGAGAGATTTATGGTAGTGTTATGCCCATTAATGGCATTAGGTACACTGTTTGGATGAATAGTGTCCATAGGCTTTGTTTGATGATTTCTTGGGATCTGTTGGTCCGATTTTTGTGTTTTTTATACCAAATTGTAGAGCTCATCAAGATCTTTAGTTTGATATGTGGTTTGTAATTTTTGGATAAAGAATGGATTTTTAATCTCAAAAATTTAGTTCTAGTTAATCAATGAATAGTGTTTTGGGTAATTTACATTTTAGCCCCTCATGTTTGTGTGAATTACTTTTAAGTCCTAAGATATGGTAAATTTACACCTAGGTCCCTGAGTTTTATGATAATTACCTTTCTATGTGAGTTCAGTGGAATTTACATTTTGGTCCCTAGACTTTGTGGAAATTAGTTTTCAATCCTTATATTTTGTGTAAATTACATTAAAGCCCCTAGAAACTTGTTTTTAATGGTTTTTGATACGTGTAGTGCCATTTTAACCTTGTAGGTGATTATGACGTAATAATTAGGAGAATTATTAGAGATGATTTAAGGGTTGCCTAAAATATAATAGTAAGATCCCATTAGGCTATAATTTAGCATAAAAGACTACATGACTTAGAAATACTAAGTCTTTCCCTTAATGGTTTAGAATGGACTATAAGATTATTGTTTAATTCTAGGAGTAGATGATTAGTATGGTTTTGGTGTAGTACACCTAATAATGTATTTGGTGGCATTGTTTGAGTGTTGACATTGAGTTGGTTATGGCTCATGCGAGATATAGGCCTATAGGCATCATACACCTTGGCACCAAGACTCAGAGTTCTAGTGTGTATGGTGTTTGGTGTCTAGTATTCTAAGTTGTAGACTTCAAGAGCATTGTTTGGGCTTTGTGTGGTTCTTTCTAGGTAAACTTCATACCAACAAGGAGTGCTTTTGGGCTTCTCTGAGTTGTCTTGGAAATATGCTTTTAAATGATTTTCAAGAAAAAATATCGATCTTTTGGAAGAGAGGTTTCTTCAAGGATTTTGAAAATGATTCAGAGCCTGTGGTTTTCGTTGCGGTTTTACCGAATTGTGTTTGGCATAGTGTTTTGTAATGAGTTGGTTTTTGAAATAGTTTTTCCAAAAAGGTTTTGAAAAGGGAAAGCATAGTTTTGCAAACTTTTGGAAAATATTAGAGGTTTTGAAAAGAGGACCAAGATATCTAAGCTCTCGACTGACCTTCCAAAGGCAGGTGATACCTCTAGGGTAGTGAGTTGCTTGCTTAGGGCGAGGTCTGAGTGTTTTGTGATTTTAGAGCACCAAGAGATCGACACTCTCGACTGACCTTCTAGAGACAGATGATACCTTTGGGGTCGTGAGCTGCTTGCTTAGGATGAGGTCTAAGTGTTTTGCAGTTTTGGAGGACTAAGAAATCGACGCTCCCGGCCGACCTTCCAAAGATAGGTGATACCTCTAGGGTCATGAGTTGGTTGCTTAGGTTGAGGTCTACATGGTTTTCATGGTTTTGCTGGTGTTTTTGGTTGAGGTTTGTGGTGTTTGCTGGACATGGAGGTGAAAGAGACTCTAGTTGTTCCGATCACTGAGGCTAGGACGTCGAGAGGGCATACCTTGTGATTTGTCCTGAGAGAGGACAACTCACTTGGGAGTAGGGTGAGCAGGCTTTCCCAATGTGTGGTTAGCCTTTGAGGGTCCTACAAGTGGTGAGACATTAGGATGGTTGGACTCCTCCACAATGTGGTTTTTGTGACAGTGCAAACATTGTGATCGCTCCTTGGTAGAATGCTTGTGGCCAATGTCGGTTACTTGGCATAAGGTAGCACAACACATTGTGTTTGGCTTGTGGCTATGGTGTTGCACTTGTGTGGCTAAGTGCTTAGCGCCAGAATGGCACTATTTGAGGAGGTTGCGCTAGAGTAACATTGTAGCTTTTGCTACGCCTTGATTCAGAGGATTAGGCTCTGGTCTAGAGAAGATCATGTGGTTTGGAGTAGAGGCTCCGTGTTGGCTTTTGTGGTTTGTGTGTTACTGTGGTAGGTGTTGTAGATGCTATAGAGAGTATTCAGACAATGATGGTTGTCTGATATGCATAGAGAGTTCGTGGGACTAGGCTATGTGGCTTTTGGTGTTTCGGTGTGGTTTTAGGCTTGATCTAGCAAAAGTAGACATTTCAAGCGTGCATAAAAGATTTTAAAAGAATATGTGTAACCATGCCGGCGACAGCCTCGGGGCTTGGCGCAAAGGACCAAATAAGCGAGGATCGGCAAAGTCACGGCAAAAATATAAAATAAAAATGCAGGAGTCGCCACCTAGTCTATCAAAAATGGGAGACGAGGAAAACAATTTTAAAAATATTCAAATCATGCAACATAAGCCAATGGAAAAGAAGGTCTCAAACCAAAAAATGGGTAAGGATCCCTGTTACGCACGACGAAGGTATTAGGCACCCTCGTACGCCCGAAAAATCGGTCTTTCTATGGGTTTCTCGTTTACTTACATGAAATGTCGACTTTTCAGCCTTTTATGTACGCCTAAGGGCGATATGCAATGCCATGCTAAGTGAATGGTGTCTTATGCTAAAATAGGGGTGCATGGGATGCAGGGTGTGTACTAATGCTCAGAAATGTCACCTGTGTAATGGGTCAAGCCCCGGTGCAAGGATATCGCACAGATATGATCAAAAGATCTAACAACATCGAGTGATTTTCATCCTTGCTTTACTATATGCAATGTATGAGTTATCATGCATGGAAAGGGTTAAAAACAGAACCAGGTTTTCCTGATATATCAAGGAAGAAAACCAGAAAAATCCAGAAGCAAATCAAAACAAGAAATCATGTTAAAAACTATGCGAAAGCTGCTGTGTGCTACTGAGAACAAGCGGATGCGCCTATTAGGTGCGCCAGACTAGTGCTCCAGTCTGGTGGGCCACCTATGTGCTCCTGTGTGGGCCAGAAAGATGTGCCGAAGAAAATACAAAAATCTATGCAGTGCAATGTCACATATAAATGCGTTCCAGAAAATTGTGCGAAAATCCTTTGCAAACTCAGAAAACATACTTTATAAATCTAGAAAAATGCAAGTATGAGAAGATTTATGGACCTTGCGCTCAAGGGCTAATAGCCTCACACAAGATCACACCCTATTCATGCTAAATGAATGCAACAAGGTTCAGCCATGTCTCCTGGATCATAGGTTGATGCATAAGATTCTCCATATAGGAGTAAGGGGCAATAAGCCTACAAGAATTTAACCATGGACTGAATATACAAGGTGCAAAAAAAGTATTAAAACAGTATCGTCACAAGATGAAAACAAGCAGGCAAGGATATATGATATCCAAGAATCAACACCGGGGAAACCAGAAACAAATTCCCTCGGGAAACAATGCAGACTGAGATGCAAACAAGGTGATTTGCTCTCTGACCAGTCTGGTGCACCAGCATGGTGCTCTGGTTAGATGCACCACTCTGGTGCGCCAGATTGGTGCTCCTCAGAAAATCTGAATCAGACTGCAGTCTGGTCCAGATTCAGAGATAAATGATTTTATTAATTGAACCAGTTATGCAGACGATAAAAACTGAGATATGATAAGATGCAAACAAATGGAAATCTTTCATTATTTGTTTCCCCAATTATAATAAATCATGAGTTATGGGTTGCATATGCTTGCATGTGATCTTGAAAGATATGAAATGAGAGAATAAACTTAACAAACCACATATGAATGATGAGCACACAAAGATTATATTTGCTACTTACTTCTTAGCATGCACACTCATGAATCATAATTCCTAGTGTAAGGAAATAAAGAGGAAAGACTAGTTTATAGACATGTCATAATGCAGATTTCTTTATACAGATTTTACATATTGAGCATCTTGCACAGGAAATAAATAGTCTTATCTTAAAACTCTTATATAAACAGCAAAAAATCAGATTATGTGTGAAGTTCAAGGCATGCTTCATTTGATGTACGAACTGAGATTGAAGAAAGTAAAAGAAAGGAGAACCTACCTTGTCCAAGGTGTTCCTTCTTGAAAGACCAAAGATAATAGGATCCTTGTTGCTTTGGAAGGGCTGGAGATGCTTTAGAATGCAAGTGGATGCTCAAGAAAACAAGAATAGTTTGCTAAAATCCGTATATGGCTTGCTCAAGGTGCTCTCTTAGATCTAGATTGCTTGATGAAGGTTTTTCTAACATCCCAAATGGCTACCTATGGGAGTCCTTATATAGGATTTTTCAAGGGTAACCCCCATGGAATGCAGGCAGCCTCGTAAACGAAGAGCCTGGGGCAGATTCCATGGCATATTCGTTGGTGAAGGTTACAGGCATGGGAGGTGGAAAGCCAACAGCCAGCAGCATGAGAAGTGGCTGTGCGCCAGCTTAGTGAGCCAGGATGGTGCGCTAGTTAGGTGCGCCACCTTGGTGCTCCAGCTAAGTGTACCACTTCTGTGCTCCTGCTTGGTGCTCTAGCTAGGTGCTCGATATTGGTGCTCAACCTTGGTGCTCTCCCCTACCTGTCTGAATTTCTAGTTGTGTTGCAAGCCTGTTGTGAGTTTGTGGTTGGTTTAGCTGATGGGATTGAGTTTGCCACATCCAAAACAACATCTGGAAAATTTATCTATTGGCCACCTCAAAATCGGGGTGTCTACAGATGCCCCTCCCTGAGTGAGGTCGAGGGACGAAAGGAACAATGACCGATGCTCAGGGTTGACAAGATACCCCCATTATGAGGTTACAGAAGGATGGTGCTTGCTGTAGGTAGTAAGTCACTTATCCGACGGATGCACCGAAAGTCATGACTTGTTGCCAAATGCAAATGCAAATGCAAAATGCGTGCAACTACTGGAAAGTGTGATGCCAATACGAAAACAACTGCAAGAGCCGATCTTGAAAGCCGATGCAACGCGGATGCTAACACAAGAACGGGTGCTTGCAAGATGATGCAATGTTGATGCTAGTGTTGAAATAACAAGGCAAGAGATAAAGAGATCCTGCACACAGAAGGAACCACTGGTAGGAAAATGATAAGTTGTCGAACTCATCAACTGGATTATTGAGGTTATCAACCTAAAGAGGCAGGATACGATAAGTCAATCAAGTCTTGTCAACCCGATCGCCAGACAGTATGACGGTTGTCAACCGAGTAGTTGGGGATACCAGCCCAAAGAGAAAAGGGGCATGACAAACATATCATTTGTCAAACAAGAAGGCCCTGTCCGCACGGACCGAGGGCAAACAAAGAGATTTCGCGCCCGCGAAAACTTGGAAGAGAAAAGGGAAAGAGGACCTTGACTGCCCGGTCAGAGGGTCAAACAGCTGGATTTCTTGCCAGTCGAAATCCGAGAGAAGGGCAAGGACCCTGACCATCCGGTCAAAAGGTCAAGCCGTCGGATTTCCTGCCCGTGAAAATCCGAGAGAAGGGCAAGGATCCTAACCATCCGATCAAAAGGTCAAGCTACTGGATTTTCTGCCTGTGAAAATCCAAGAGAAGCAAATGACTTCGATCGCCCAGTCAAAGTCAACAAGCTAGACTTCGTGCCTGTGAAAGTCCAAGAGGGCAAATGACGTTGACCTCCCAATCAAAGTCAACAAGCTAGACTTCGCGCCCGCGAAAGTCCAAGAGGGCAAATGACTTTGACCGCTTGGTCAAAGTCAACAAGCTGAACTTCACGCTCGCGAAAGTCCAAGAGGGCAAATGACGTTGACCGCCCGGTCAAAGTCAACAAGTTGGACTTCGCGCCTGCTTAAATCCAAGAGGGCAAATGACGTTGACTGCCCAGTCAAAGTCAATAAGCTAGACTTCGCGCCCGCGAAAGTCCAAGAGGGCAAAGGACATTGACCGCCCGGTCAAAGTCAACATGCTAGACTTCAGGCCCGCGAAAGTCCAAGAGGGCAAAGGACATTGACCGCCCGGTCAAAGTCAACAAGTTGGATTTCGCGCCTGCGGAAATCCAAGAGGGCAAATGACATTGACCGCCCGGTCAAAGTCAACAAGCTAGATTTCGCGCTCACGAAAATGCAAGAGAAAGGGGTAGAAGGATCTCATCCGCTTGGAAGGACAATCTGAAAAAACAAAACGATGATCCCTAGATTGTTCCCTAGGAGGGAAAATGGTAATGATGCTCTGGAGGGCAAAATTGTAAATATGTTGGCTGCTTGTTTTCTGACAGTAGCACTGATGGGTGAAACATCCTTGTTGAAGTTTTGATCCCAATTGATGCTGCGAGTTTGTAAAAGTGTGGGCTTATTTGCAATTTTCCAAAACAAGAGGGGCCTTACTGCAAATTGCCCAATATGATCAACTGTTGATTGCTGTAGTGCTACTAGGCAATGATATCTGATATTCGGTTAAGTCTTGCGAATATCTGCTCCACTTATAACTTTCTGCGTCCTTTTGGATTACTTTGCAATAGTACGAAAAGGCAAGGGTTTTTTGCAAATTACCCTATCTGGTGACTTTTCGTAGACCATGAGCTGGCTTTTTCTTACAACTTTATATTTTGCTCCTGATGGCAAGCTGCAGAGTGTCAGGGGTTGAAACGTAAATTTTCACGACCATTTTGCATTGTGGATCTCATACATTAAATTATTTGTATAAAGGGGTCCACTGGATAACCGTCATAACTATCAAGGGATATTCTTCATTTTTGCCTGCTTGCTGGGACTACAAAGGTGCTTGTGCTGCTTGGCTTCCTTCATGGTTCTTCTATCATTTTGGTTGATTTGATTTCATTGCCACCCAAAGCAATCATGCATACATACATATTTTTTATTTTTCTCTTTTAATATGTATGCCCCTTCATTTTCCTCCCCATTTTCTCATTTCTCCATACGAAACCCATTATTCTTCCATTCTCTTCTCCCGTTTTCTCCACTCTCCCTTCCTCCTCTCTTCATCTCCCCTCCTCTTCACGGCAGTGATGCTGTAACCATGCCGGCGAAGAGATTCCGCAAATGAATGCGAAATCGGACGGCAAAATCACGTCGAAAAAAGCAAAACAAAAGGAGTCGCCACCTAATCTATTATGGAAGACAAGGAAAACCATAAGATGAAAAGTCATGCAAAAACAAAAAAAGGGCAAGTCAACGAAATAAAACCAGAATGCGAGTAAGGATCCCTGTTACGCACGAGGAAGGTGTTAGGCACCCTTGCACGCCCGATAAAATCGGTCTTCCTTGATTTCACCCATGAAATGTTGGCTTTTCAGCCACTTGCTATACGCCCAAGGGCGATATGCCATGCCATGCT
>JAMKQA010002249.1:0-14934 GCA_024699735.1 Posidonia australis | reverse complement strand
GTTCTTGGAACAGTACTCCTTTAATCTCGACTTGGTTCCTAAGCACGAGGACCTTGCCACCACCAAGCAGAAGCCCCAAGAGCCATTTGGGGAGTATGTTGGATGCTGGCACGCCTTTGCCTTACAAGTTCGAGATAGACCCTTGGATGAGGAATTGTGACATCTAGGCCTGATTATCCATATTAATTGTAAACCATGTAATTAATTGTTATATTGCTCAAATGGTTTATTAATGGATAATCCGTTGATTTTGAGTGTGTGAGCTTGTGGTTGGCTTTTTGTGCATCTGTTTGTGATCTGGGATCAATGTGGAGTCCGATATGAGGATGCACAGTCGCCTCGGTTTGCGTGCCTGTCTTTTCTTCCTTTATTTTCCTTCTTTTTCTCCTTCCTTTTCCTTTTCCTCTCATGAGCCCGCACCATTTTTCCGTCTCCTTCCTTCCCCTTCTCCCAACCTGTGCCACCAATGACGCCAGCCTGTGCCTCGCCGTCTCTTTCGACGCGATGGGCGGCCGACGCGACGCGGGTGGGAAAGAGGATAAAGGGAGGTTGCGATGTGCGAAGAGAGGAGGAGGTGACTGAGAGAGGAGAAGAGAAAGAGGAACGACGTGCAATCAAGGAGGTGGTGAGCCGCTCGTGTGTTCCGCTGGAGCGAGGAGGCTTCGCTGGGGTGCGAGAAGGTTCGCCGGAAAGCTGAGCCAAATACGCAACTCCTTTCCCTTCCTCTGTTTAGTGTTTAGTGTTTCATGAAAATTGAGATAAATGCATGAAAAATTGTGGAAAAATCATGAAATGAATGGGAATGTGATATATAGCATGAGAATATAGATATCATGTGGTTAGGATTGGTTTTGTGGGGGAAATGCAATTTTGGGTTGAAGGCTACAATAGCCGTTCTTGAGCCCCTTCCCCTTGTGATTTTCATATGAATTGTGTAGTGGATGAAATCAGGAATGGTTTTAGGGGTTTTGAAGTAGACTTAAGGGTCTACACCCTATGATTTATTGATGATTTATGATGGGTGTTTGGGGGGTCCGATCGGGACTCCCACCTTGGGTTATTTTCCGCCATTCAGAACAAGGGAGGTGCCCGGGTTTCGAGCGATTCGGCATGCCGAACTGGATTCGACATATCGAACCTCTGTCAAATTAGCTAGATACCTGATATTGGCAGGCCAAAAACACCCAATCGACTGATTCAGGGGTTTTCGGTATACCGAACCTGAGATTCGGTCTACTGTTTTTGCCCTGAACCTAGTACGAATAAATATGGATTTAAATGAAGGGTAAATGGTTTTAATGGTATGTTGAGTATGTGTTAATGATGTTTTCCCCGTGTAATGACATGGATGAATGTGGAACCCGAATAAATAGATTTGGGTGTGATTTTGGGTTTTAATCCCATAAATGAATGAAAAGGATGATTTTGTGTGGTTTTGGGCATCAGACCCAATTTATGATTTTAAGCACGATTTTCATGGCTTGAGTTGGGACCCTAGTGGAGGGCCAAGTGTTGCAAGGAGATAGAGTCCTACAACGAAAAGAATGAAATGGAAAATGGTTTGAAAAGAAAGTTTAAAGAGTGTTTTGAAATGGAATACTAATAATGTGGTTGCCGAGCTTGAGACAGTGTAGGCTGAGCCTGGGTTTTTATGCCTAGTTGTTCAGGTCATCGATGGTGTAGGCTGAGCCTGGGTCATTGTACCTAGTTGTTCGGGTCACCGAGCTTGTGACGGTGTAGACTGAGCCTAGGTTTTTGAGCCTAGTTGTTCGGGTCACCGATGGTGTAGGCTGAGCCTAGGTCATTGGACCTAGTTGTTCGGGTCACCGATGGGGTGTTAGACAGAGACGTATCTCTATGCGCATATGAAAATGAAATTGAGGCCAATTGGTCGGGGCATTGACATCCCGCACAGGGAATTTGACCGCGACAGTGCAGGAATGTAGGAGAAGGATGTCCTCACTTACTGCTTGTGCGCCTGGTTACCCCTGATCAAGGTAACAATAGTAAAGAAAGTGGAAGTGAATAAAGAAAAAAAAAGTGATTTGGTCAGGACTGGACTGATGAAATAGTCCTAAAATCCTTAAATGAAATAATGATGATGTTTTTACCAGTTGCCAACCTGTATTCATGATTTGGTTTTGAGCCCGTGAGGCATTGTGATTTAGGCTAGATCTAGTTAGAAATGTGAATTTGAAAGTGTGACTCTGGGGAGGAATCCCAAATATTGAAAAAGATATGTTTCGGGAAATGAATTCCAAAGGTTTTTAAAGAAAATGCAAAGGTGTGTTTTTGAAAAAGAAAAGGTGGTTTTGGAATGAGTTTCTAAATGTTTTGAGAAAATAAACATGGCTTTTGCAAAGAGCCTGGATTTGGGATTGAATTCCCAAATGATTTCTAGTAAAAGAAAAGAAAATTTTCAAAAAGAAGAAGAAGAAGAAAACCGAGTTTTGAGAAATAAAAGAAATGAGTTTTTATATGGTTTTGCCGAGATTTCGTGGTTTGTATGTTTGGGGTACGTACTGGGTGACTTAGATGTTACTCACGCGTACTTATTTGGTTTTTAGGTGCAGACTGTGTGCAGCCGAGTTCCGGTGCAGGAGTTGGAGCTTCTAGCCGCACATTGTGATCCTGAAGGTGAGCCTTAGTTACAGTTATTTAATGTTTCTGTAATTAGTATAATTATGCTTGATATTGTGTTTTAGTAGCGTGCCTAGGATCGGGGCGTTACAGGAATCTATCGAGATGGTTATCCGTGGAGTGCAACTAGCTACCGGGGCTCTGCTTAGCATACAACCTATCACCACATTTGCATCGCTGATTCGAGATGGCGCTCGCGTGGAATGCTCACTACGTAGTGGTAGTTTCTCCACGCTCACTGCATTCGCCAAGCAGGCCACATCTCCCGTATCCATCCTAGGAACTAGCAGCAGCAACAACACCAACAACGGTGAGAACAACAACTCCAACAAAAGGAGAGACCCTCGCCAGAATGCCGTTGCATACATCGAGTCCCCTACAACGCTTGTCAATGTGGGACTTCCAGCTCAGCAGTAGTTAGTGTATGCACCCTCTCATAGGGCACCGCGCACCTCCCACATCATCACCACCGTCAAGTCGGTATATCCCGTCGTATCGGCAAGGAAGGGACCGTACCAAGGACAGGCACGACCACACCGCCCAGCGTGCCAATTCACACCTTTGGTTGAGTCCCTGAGCATCGTCCTCACGAAGGTACTGTCACTCCTGAAGTTTCCAAAGGTCCTCCCACTGCCGCATCCGTTGCCAGGGTGGTACAAAGTGGATCTATTCTACAACTTCCATTGCATCGCGGGGCATGCGACGGATAGTTGTTTCTCGCTCCGGAGTGCCATTGAGGATTTGATTGATCCTGAGGTCATTATCATTCACACTTAGTAGGTGGGGTCTACGCCTACACCAGCACAAGCATCTGCATCCGTGCTTGTTCCCCCTAGCATTGTTAGCCAGCCTCTCCCTGAGCACAACCGTCTAGGCACGCTAGGGACCTCTAGAATTCACGCCATCTTTCCTGTCCGGTTCAACACTTCTGTGATGGACCCTTCGAATTTGATCCATGATTCCTCTATTTCGTTCCTGCTATCCTTGTATTATTCCTTTGTCGAGGGTTCAAGCTCTGCCGTGAACATGATCCAACTCACTGCTAAACCGGAGTACTCAGCATCCTCGTCAGCACTACCACCCTCACTAGTAACCCTATTAGCACAATCGCCCTCACCAACCACACTAGTGAACCTACTAGCACAATCGCCCTCACTGACCACACCAATGACCCTACTAGCACAACCTTGTTCATCTACAGCACCAGTCACCTTGCTAGCCTGTCCCACTGTGTAGTTTCCCTAGCTTGTATCCCTACCAGTTCCATCAGCAACAAGCCTACCCCTTGCTCGACCGGAATTGGTCGCTAGGACACCTGTGGTTGTTAGTTTGACCTGAGACACCCATCGCGTGCCCTATGACTATGCCGCAGAGATGTGTGCGGAAGTCACGCACTCAGGATGGATATATAGGGCCCTAGCTCCTGTGCCTAAGTCGGCCCGATCTACTATAGCTCCACCATAGCCAGAAAGTCAACCAGTGAAGCCTACCACTGATGAAACCTTGGCCAAGCCCTCGTCCACTACAGCCAAACTCGTGGCCGATATCACTACTCAGCTTAAGAAGGTCAAGGTTGATATTTCCATCTGGGACTTGATCCACAGTTTAGCTGAGCATCGAGAAGCCTTCCTTCAGGTTTTCCAAACTGCCCACGTATCCCCCACCATAGAGCCTACAACCCTAGAAACCATGGTAGGCATGATTGCCACACCTCAAGTTATCTCCTTCACCTCCCAAGAGTTACCCCTGGCAAAGATCAATCACAACCAGCCCCTGTTCGTGATGGTACAGTTCAAGAACTTCCGCATCCCCCTCACCCTGGTTGATAATGGCGCAGGTGTGAACATCTGCCCCTTGTGCACAGCAAGCAAGCTCGGATTCAAGGTTGAGGATATTGTGCCAGCGGTGAAAGGGATGACATCGTTCGACAACACGCATCACGACGCGTTGGGCTTGTTAGTAATCTCCCTCATCATTGGCCCTGCTGAATTCGACGTGGAATTGTACGTTGTGGACCTTGAACCCTTGTTTAATCTCTTGCTTGGGTGCCCTTGGCTCCACAAGCATCAGGTCCTCCCGTCGACTCTCCATCGCATGATCAAGTTCAGTTGGGGCGATAACATCGTCACCGTCATGGCTAAAAACTTTGAGAAGGAGAAGGTCGATACTATCTCAACCCTGTCCCACCAGACTGTTCACTTTGAATCCAAGCCTTTAGATGTTCTCTTCCACGTTAATCGGTTTGAACCGGTTAATTTCATTCCTGAATGTGAGCGTGGTAGCTACCCACCTATTCATTGCAATCCTTCCAGGATGGTCGAGAATCTCTGTCGTCGATGGGGATATGAGAAAGGGGCGTCTCTCGGGAAGTACAACAAGGGGATCACCGAGCCCGTTACCGCCAAGGAGCGGAGAAAGCGAGAAGGACTTGGTTATGAGCAGTCACCTCAAGAGGAGCATTCCCGGCGCTTACGGAACTCCTCTCCCACTCACTTCGTCAATGCAGGGACTCACAATCTAGGTTAGGGTCCAGGCGCAGCAACGTTACAATGAGTCACTCCGTCAAGCACAGTTGAATGGGTAGGCATTGAGGATTACTATTCTGAAGAAGAAGCCATAGCAGTTTCAGTTCCTACCACAACCGTTCCAGTCCCAACTATAGCAATTTCAGTCCTCACCATGACAGTTTCAGTTCCAACCACAGTAGTTCCAGTCCCAACCGTTGTGGTTCTAGTCTCAACCATAGTAGAGGCAGTTCCCACCACAGTAACACCAGTTTCAATTGTAGCAATTTTAGTCCCGACCATAACAGTTCTAGTTCCAGCCATCGCATCAACAACGACTCAAGTGCCAACTACCCTACCAGGCACGACATCAGTTACAGTCACAACAGCTTTAGTTACGGCATCAATCCCCGTGGCAGCCTCAGCAGCGGCAGTCGCAGTCCCAGAGATGGCAGTTTTAGCTTCAGTGCCAGCCACAGTTTCAATCACAACACCTTCCTAGATTCAGTTGTCAGCTGGAGTACCAACCCTTACCCTAGGAATGACCAGGAGTTTGCGTTTTATGTGGACCTCGCCTATGATGAAGACGAGGGAGCGGTCGTAGAGGCACAGATTGATGAGATGCTTTAGGACATGGAAGTTCTATTTCAAGAGTAGCTCGCCATGTTGGCAGAAGACGCCATAGAGGAAATGAGGCACTAGAAAGGCAAAGTAGTAATGATTAAAGCAGCCCCTCCCTCGCCGCAGGACACTCAGAACCATTCCACTATCATGGTTCTGAAAGAAGAAGAAGAGCCAGCTTACTCTAGACCAGACGAGTTAATCACTCAGCAGCCGGGAGGCGGGTCTAGATGGTATCAACAATGTAGACCTCACCTTAAGCAAGGTGAGAGTCAAAAAAAAGAAAGAATGCAGGCAGCATCACTTTCATCAGTTAGTAGCAGGACAACTGCCAATCAACAACACCCCTTGTAACTAGCGGAAAAAACCTAAAAAAATTAACAATAAGTGAAGAAGTTGTATCAGAGAGGTAGGAAGAATTCGACCCAAAGGAAGATACAGAGCACGATGACACAGAGATCGCCTGCCGTCAGTACAAGAATATGAGAGTCAGCATAACTCTCTTCCGACGCCAAACTAGTCAAACGTTAGAGCAGATTTGCACTTTTGATACAGTAGACTCTACTTTTGAAAAGGAGATTTTATCTGAGCTCGTGGCCCATGAAAAGGAGGATAACACTAGTGCACCTGAAGATGGCGATGCACCAATAGAATTTCCACACTATGATGATGACCCAGAAGGCCCGAATCTCCATATGGATGAAGAGACCGAGCTAATTAACATCAGAACCACTGACGATGTCAAGGAATTTCGCATCAGTGCTAAACTCTCTCCCCAGGCTAAGATAGAATTCATCACCCTCCTCAAGGAGTACATAGATGTCTTCGCCTGGAGTTATAGTGATATGGTTGGCCTAGACATAGAGGTAGCAGTGCACAACTTGCCATTGAAGCCAGATGTCAATTCTGTCAAGCAGAAGCTCAGAAGATGGCGACCCCAATGGCCGCTCAAACTTAAGGAGGAGATCATGAAGTAGCACGAAGTGGATTTCCTCAAAGTCATCCTCTACCCAGAATGACTTGCAAATGTCGTCCTAATGTCAAAGAAAGATGGAAAAGTACACATGTGCATCGATTATAGAGACCTCAACAAAGCAAGCCCCAAAGACGACTTCCGGCTTCCCCACATTGATGTTCTGGTGGACAAGACAGCTGGCCATAAGATGCTATCATTCATGGATGGATTCTCAGGCTATAATCAGATCAAAATGGCAGAAGAAGATATGGAAAAAACATCATTCATTACTCCATGGGGAGTCTTCTGCTACAAGGTGATGCCATTTGGACTCAAGAATGCAAGGGCTACGTATCATAGAGCTATGACAGTGCTATTCCACGACCTCATGCACCAAGAAGTTGAGGTATATGTTGACGATATGATAGCTAAGTACAAAGAGCCCGAAGGTCATCTAGCCTACATGAGAAAGTTGTTCGACTGTCTGTGCAAGTACAATCTCCGCCTCAACCCTAGTAAATGTACCTTCATGGTTTCATCCAGTAAGCTTCTTGGCTACATCATCAGCTAGAGGGGAATTGAGGTTGATCTGACTAAGGCTCGAGCCATAATCAACATGCCTCCCCCCACCACAGTGAAAGAAGTTAGAGGATTGTTGGGACGTCTATAGTATATCAGCTGGTTCATTGCTCAGCTCACACCGATCTGCGAACCGATCTTCAAGCTCCTAAGGAAGAATGCACAGATCAGTTGGAATGAGGAGTGTCAGGTAGCGTTTGACAAGATCAAGTAATTATTGGCCAGACCTCTTGTTTTGGTCCCACCAGTGCCATGATAAGCCCTACTTCTCTATCTATCAGTGACCCAACAATCCATGGGAGCATTTTTGGGCTAGCATGATGAATCCGGTCATAAGGAGAGGGCGATATATTATTTAAGTAAGAAGTTTAATGATTGTGAGGTTTGGTACACTATTATAGAGAAGGTCTGCTTGTCTCTCATTTGGGAAACCCAGCTCCTAAGACATTATATGATGGTGTACCCAGTCTTGCTCCTTTGTCACCATGACCCAATGAAGTATTTGTTCCAGAAGTTGGCACTCGTAGGGCGGTGTGTCAAGTAGCAGGTGTTTGTCTCAATATGATATCACCTTCGTTACACAGAAATCCATAAAGGGACAAGCAGTGGAAGACCACTTGGCCGAGCTACCTTTACCAGAATATCAGTCCTTGCAGACTCAATTCCTAGATGAGGATGTGTTGTTTGCCATGGATGATGATAACTAGCCAGAGGAGGCCGAGGAGAAGAGTCAATGGCACCTCTACTTTGACAGCGTAGTCAACAAAAGAGGAATGATTATTGGTGCCGTACTGATAACCCCCCAAGGACAGATGACCCTATACGCCAGAAAATTAAACTTCTAGTGCACGAATAATAAAGCCGAAAATGAAGGGTGCATATTAGGACTTCAAATGGCATTGGAGCATGGTGTCCACAAGTTACACGTACGTGGCGATGCCATGCTAGTCATCGTGCAGGTTAATGGTGATTGGAAAACTAAAGATCAGAAGCTCACCTAGTACCATGCCCATCTCATGAAACTCGTGGCAGATTCCAAGAGGTTCACTTCTCTTTCATGAATAGAGCCTAGAATGCCTATGCAGATTCCTTAGCGACCTTAGCATCTTGGCTCTCAGTACCAGAAGACCGTGCAGTGGATGTATCAGTTACATGTGCAGAACAGCTGGCCCACTGCATGAATATAGAGGAAGTAGACACAGCAGAAGAGCTTCCATGGTACCACGATATCAAGGTCTTCCTAGAATCAAGGAATCTCCCAGCCAACGCCTCGGCCACAGACAAGAGAACCATGACGCGACTGGCATCTAAGTACGTATTAGGAGCAGGACACCTGTACAGAAGGTCTTACAATCAAACATTGTTACATTGTTGTAACCATGCCAGCGACAGCCTCGGGATTGGCACGAAAGGCCAAATTCACGAGGGTTGGCTGGAGAGACGAGGGATGGCGATGGCTGTGGGGGTGGTGTAGTGGGTGCAAACTGTGATCCTAGAGCTGATTGCAAAGGCAACTCGAGAGTCGGAAAGGACAAAGCTGAGAAGGGCTGGAGTGCCAGTGCCAATCCCTGCAACTGCTGGGCGAGGGCCGACATGTGTTGCAGTTGTGCAGAAATGGGATCATCGCTGGTGGCTCCAACGGACAGAGGTAAAACAGGGGACAAGGAGTCAGGACGCTGAGATCCTAGTTGTCCAAATTGGGGGGAGGCTACAACTGAGATAGCCGCAGTTGGAGGAGGGCTGGTGAACACATAGCTCTGGGGAGGAACAGACTCAACTGCTGAGGCCCCAACAGCAGCAGAAGACCAAGCAGGTGGCCCCAAAGGCGAGGTAGCTACAAGGACACGGAATTGGGGTGGCGGTGGTCCTCCGGAAGCTAGGGCGAAAATGGAGGTAGTAGTGACAACTGGAACAGAAACAAAGGAAGGGTACACTGAAACAGAGACCACCTCCTGAACAGCAGAGGAAAGGGGCTCGCTGGCATGCTGGGCCATAGCGGATCGCGAGTGGGTACGGATCAGACTACGGTTGGGAATGAGAGGACGGATCCTAGGACGAGCTATCGTCGAAAGTGACGGATAACTCGGGAGACGTGGTGGAGAATGGGGTCGCAATGAGAGTCAGCGAAAGGAAAGGTTTCGAGCTCAGGCTAAGGAAACTCGCACGCTGACAAGAATTCTATGCACATAAACAAACAAGTTAGAAAAGATGCAATGTTTAGGGTGGTATGAGATGCAAAATGCATGAATGCCTCTAGTATGCGCTCCCTCGCAATCTAGGGGTGTCCTACCAAGTCGTCTACTCCAGGTTCACACAGGGGTGAATAGGTCTCCGACTCAAGGTTAGAAAGATTAAGGTCCCTGTTCTAAATCCCAGCCAAAGCTTAGGCAGTGAATGGGTGGTGCGTTTGGGGCCTCGTCCTCTGCAAAGCAGTAGGCTGTACCCTCTACTAACACCGACATGACCCCAGACAAGGGGGGACACACCCGATATTTCATCCCACGCCAAAGCCATAGGATGAGACACCAAGAAATGTCCTTCACAGACTGTATAGGTGGACTCCAAAGATGAGAAGATGCATGCCCTATATGATGAATGCAAAGTATGCTTTGGGTCTTTTACTTGCAAGTTTATTACACCGTGAGGGAAAATTTGCATTTTGTCACTAGTTTGCCTTATGTTATATTGATTTTGGTTTTTATATTGTCATTAACCAAATGGGGAGAGTAGACATGTCTCTAATCTCCTAAACATGGTGTAGACACCCTGATTTTGAGGTGACTCATAGATAAATTTTCCAGATGTTTCTTTGGATATGGCAAACTCAATCCTAGCAGCTAAACCTATAGCAGGCCCGCAACCCAATTAGAAATCCAGACAGGTAGGGGAGAGCACCAAGGTAGAGCACCAATATTGAGCACCTAGCTAGAGCACCAAGCAGGAGCACAGAAGTGGCGCACCTAGTTGGAGCACCAAGGTGGCGCACCTAACTGGCGCACTATCCTGTCGCACTAAGTTGGCGCAGAGCCACTTCTTAGGCTGTTGGTTGCTGGCTTTCCAGCTCCCACGTCTGTAACCTTCACCAGTGAATATGCCATGGAATCTACGCCAGACTCTTCGTTTACGAGGCTGCCTGCATTCCAAGGGGGTTACCCTTGAAAAATCCTATATAAGGACCCCCATAGGCAGCCATTTGGAGGCCTGATCAAGCTATCCAGCTCTCTTGGAGAATCTAGTGCAAGCTATCTACTGATTTCTGCATCCCAATCTCGTTTTTCTCAAGCATTCCTTTGCATTCTAAAGTAGTTACAGCCCTTCCAAAGCAACAAGGATCCTATTATCTTTGGTCTTTCAAGAAGGAACACCTTGGACAAGGTAGGTCCATCATCCATCCTTTTACTTTTTCTTAAAACATGCCATGCATCCATTCCTTTGCACTAGATAAAACATGCCATGCATTCCACATATAATCTAGGTTTTCCTTGTTGTTTACATAAGAATTTCCTGATGAGATGGTTGCTCCATATATAGGATATTTCTATGTGTAAAATCTGTATGATGAAATCTGCATTATGACATGTCTATAAACTAGTCTTTCCTCTTTATTTCCTTACACTAGGAACCATGATTCATGAGCATGCATGCTAGGAAGTAAGTAGCAAATATAATCTTTGTGTGCTCATCATTCATATGTGGTTTGTCAAGTTTATTCTCTCATTTCCTATTTTTCAAGATCCTATGCAAGTATATGCAGCCCATAACCCATGATTTATTATGATTGGACTTAAATAATGAAAGATTTTCATTTGTTTGCATCTTATCATATCTCAGTTTTTATCGCCTGCATAACTGGTTCAATTAGTAAGAAAAATCACTGATCTCTGAAATCTGGAGCAGATTCTGAACCAGACAGTAGTTTGATTCAGGTTTTCTGGGGAGCACCATTCTGGCGCACCAAAGTGGCGCACCAGAGTGGCACACCTTACCAGAGCACCACTCTGGCGCACCATTCTGGTGCATCAGTCTGGTTAGAGAGCAAATCACCTTGTTTGCATCTCTATCTGCATGGTTTCTCGGATGATTTTGACTCTGATTTTCCTAGTGTTGATTCTCTGATATTACATGTCTTTGCATGCATGATTTCAACCCAAGATGGCACTGTTTTCAAGACTTTCGCACTTGGCATACTTAGCCCAAGGCTAAATTCTGGTAGGCTGATTGCCCCTTACTCCTATATGGAGATTCTTGTGCATCAGCATATGATCCAGGTGGCATGGATGAACCTTGTTGCTTTCGTTTAGCATGAATAGGATGTGATCTTGTGTGAGGCTTGCAGCCCTTGAGCACAAGGTTCATATATCTTCTCATGCTTAGATTTTCCTAGATTTTCTCGAGTTTACAAGGACTTTACATTGCATAACTTTCTGGAATGCATTTATATGACATTGCACTGCATGGATTTCTGTGTTTTCCTTGTCACATCTTTCTAGCCCCCACTAGAGCACCTAGGTGGTGCACCAGTCTCTAGGTGGTGCACCATTCTGGCGCACCACACAGGCACACCAGCCTGTTTTTCAGTAGCACACAGTAGCTTTCGCATAGTTTTTAGCATGTTTTCCGGTTTTGATTTGCTTCTGGATTTCTCTGGTTTTCTTCCTTGATATAGCGAGAAGACCCAATTCTATCTTCAACCCATTCCATGCATGGTAGATCACATTTTGCGTATATTAAAGCAAGGATAAAAATCACTCGATGTTGTTAGATCTTTTGATCATATCCATGCAATATCCTTGCACCGGGGCTTGACCCATTACACGGGTGACATTTCTAAGCATTAGGACACACCCCACATCCTATGCACTCCTATTTAGCATAAAACACCACTCATTTAGCATGGCATTTCATATCGCCCTCGGGTGTACAGAATGGGCTGAAAAGCCGACATTTCATGTAAGCAAACGAGAAACCCATAGAAAGACCGATTTTTCGGGCGCATGAGGGTGCCTAACACCTTCCTCGTGTGCAATAGGGATCCTTGCCCATTTCTAGTTTAAGACCTTCTTTTCCATTGGCTTATTTGCATGATTTGAATGTTTTTAAATGGTTTTCCTTGTCTTCCATTTTAATAGACTAGGTGGCGACTCCTGTACTTTTATTTTATTGTTTTGCTGTGACTTTGCCGATCCTCGCGTATTTGGTCTTTTGCGCCAAGCCCGAGGCTATCGCCAATATGGTTACATGAATTGGCGACTCCACTGGGGATAACCAGATCTCGGCTTTTGTTTTGAGTTTCTTGTTTACTTTGGCTTTTCTCCTTCCTTGCCTATTTCTGTGCTATGCATTGGTTGTCCCTTTATAAGTGGTGTCTTTTTTTTTTTTTTGCATGCATGCCTTTTATATAATGGGTGTTTCCTTTTTACATTTGCTATGTCACCACTATTGCACATAACATGCACATGCTTTTGTTTGCTAATCCATGGCTAATTTGCTTGTTTATTTTCCTTCTTGTACATGCCATGTTTAGGAGATTAGAGACATGTCTGCTCTCCCCATTTGGTTAATGAAAACTTAAAAACCAAAATCAGTAAAACATAAGGCAAACTAGTGACAAATATCAAATTTTCCCCCGTGGTTTAATAAACTTGCAAGTAAAAGACTCAAAGCATACTTTGCATATATCATATAGGGCATGCATTTTCTCCTCTCCTGAGTCTGCCTATTCAGTTTGCGAAGGACATTTCTCGTTGTCTCATCCTATGGCTTTGGCATGGGATGAAATATTGGGTCCGTCCCCCCTTGTCCGGGGTCGTGTCGGTGTTAGTAGAGGGTACAACCTATTGGTTTGGCAGAGGACGAGGCCTCGAACGCACCACCCGTTCATTGCCTAAGCTTTGGCTAGGATCTAGAACGGGGACCTTAATCTTTCTATCCTTGAGTCGGAGACCCATTCACCCCCATGTGAATTTGGAGTAGACGGCTTGGTAGGACACCCCTAGATGATGAGAGAGTGCATACTAGGCATTCATCCATTTGCATATCATGCCACCATAAACATTGCATCCTTTCTGACTTGTTTGTTTTTTGTGCATAGGATTCTTGTCTGTGCGAGTTTCCTTAGCCTAAGCTCGAGGTCTTTCCTTTCGCAGACTCTATTTGCGACCCTATTCTCGACCGCGTCTCCCGAGTTATCCGTCACTTTCGACGATAGCTCGTCCTAGGACCCATCCTATCCTTCCTAGCCGCAGTCCGATCCTTACTCGCTCGCGATCCGCCATGGCCCAGCATGCTAGCGAGTCCCTTTCCTCTGCTGTTCTGGAGGAGGTCCCCGTCTCGGGATACTCTTCCTTTGTGTCTATTCTAGTCATCACCGTTGCCTCCACTTTTGCCCTGGCTTTTGGAGGACCTCTTCCACCGCCTCATTTTCATGTCCCTGTGGCTACCTCGCCTTCGGAACCACCTACTTGGTCTTCTCTTGCTATTGGGGCCATAACAGCTAAGTCTGTTGCTCCTCAGGGCTATGTGTTTTCTAGCCCTCCTCCGATTGTGGCTGTCTAAGTAGTAGCCACCCCCAAGTTCGGGCAACTGGGATCCCAACCTCCTGTTTCTTCCCCTACCTTGCCTCCATCTTTCGGAGCTACTAGTGACGATCCTGTCACCGCACAACTGCAGCAAATGTCGACCCTCGCCTAGTAGTTGCAGGGATTGGCATTAGCACTCTAGCCTTTCTCAGCTCTGACCTTTTCGACTCCCGAGTTGCCTTTGCAACTGGCCTTAGGATCATAGTTTGCATCCACTACACTCCCTTCACAGCCGTCGCCATCCCTCGTCTCTCCAGCAATAGGGGTGTCGACACTACCTTTTGTTACACCTGCACAGCACCCACCACAACATGCATCCCTCCTATCTGGTGGCCAGCCTCCTAGGCTGGCGGGAGCACAACCCTCTGTGAGCATTGTACCGGAGACCATTCCTGTCCAACAGCTCTTGCTCTTGCATTCTGCACTTGTTGCACCACCCCTTGCACTGTCCTCACCCTTGTACCACACACAAGCCTCATCTTTTGTCCCCCAACACAATGCACCCATGCACGGGTACACTGGTCATCCAGCTGTAGCACCAGACGGTGGAATGGTGGATTCGGAGGAGCCCTTAGGGGCGACCCATACAGTGTACGCGACACCCGCCACTACTGCACAATCCACAGCCACAGTAGCTCCGGATGCTCTCCTTGCGAGAGTAAATGATCTGGAGCACACTCTCCGACAAGTGCAGGGCGGGGACCGCCAGTCCTACCAATTCCGGGACCTCTGTTATTTCCCAAGGGGACTCTCCCCCCGAATTTCCAAATCCCGGAATTCGACAAATACATTGGTAGGGGCTGCCCAATTGCCCACCTTAAAGCCTATTACGGAGACCTCGCCTAGCTCCAAGAGGACGAGAGGTTGTTGATCCACCTATTCCAAAATTGTCTCACGGGGCCCGCGTTGAAGTGGTTCACTTCCCTCAACATGGCCACCATCAAGACTTGGGACGACCTTACACAGGCGTTCCTGGAACAATATTCCTTCAATCTCGACTTAGTCCCCAAGTGGGAGGACTTAGTCGCTATCAGGCAGAGGCCCCAAGAAACATTTG
>JAMKQA010002248.1:0-20359 GCA_024699735.1 Posidonia australis | reverse complement strand
GTGCATCAAACCCACAGAGCACCCATGCCCAACCATCTTTGTCGAACCCTTGTAGCTCACAGACCGACGCCCTACAACACGCATGCCTGGCCATCACCATCGAGCCCTTGTAATCCATGGTCGGCCTTGTACCGATTCATGCCCTCACCGGAGGCCTACTTGATGACCAGCACACACAACCACCCATGCCATGCCAGAACCACCTCACCGTCGAATCTCTACCGCCCCTCACTAGCCCATGCTGAAGCCGAGCAAATAAAAAACAACCAAAAATAATGAAGGGGAGGGAGGAGGAAGCTTACCTCCGAGGAGCTGTCGTCAAGTCACTACCACAAGGTCCTGTCCATTGTCGCCACTGGACCTCCCACATGCAGCCTAGCCAACACCACATCTCACGCAACTCGCTACCACACTAGCCTTTCGCAACCTCCCGGTGCACCACCTCCACACCCTCACCTATCGTCGCCATTCACAAACCCAAGCCACTGGAAGGAGAGATAGAGTGGGAGAAATAGGGTGGGCCAATGTCCGGTGAGAAAGGAGGAAGAAGAAGAGGTGCAGGGAAAGTGGAATGAATGAACATAGAAGTTTGATTAGAGGTCTAGGCTCATTCCATTTCATTTCATACTGAACACGTGAATGAAATGAGATAATTCCTTTCCATTTCATTTTATTCTATTTTCATTCAAGTATACTAAATGCTACCTTAGTGTATGGAATCCATTTTATACGATTGTGCTAAAGCATCGGCACAGAGGAGTTTGCCCTAAGGCTCGCCACTCACAGAGTCCCAAGGCCCATCACCATAATCGTTGGGCTCCACTCTTTGTGGTCGACTTGAATTTAATTTTCCCTTTGAAATTAGGCCATTTATTTCTTAGCCATTTTTGAAGTTGTATGTGGGCGCTTACAGAATGTTTGTCTCCAACAACTTCAGTTATCTTGTGTGGCCTACATTGTCGAGTGCCAAATCACCATTTTTCTCATTTCCAAAAACTTATCGAAGATTCAGCCAAATAAATTTCCTATCCGCAAAATTCATCATCAGTGGGTGCCCTAAATAACGGGAATGAGTTGTAATCGTGGAGAACTGCGGTCTGTGGAGTGGATTAGGGATTGCAAAATCAAAGCTTAAATTCCTGTTTGTGTTTTTATTTTTCAGAATAGGGTGGGAAACTGGGCTGCTCATCTGTCAGGCCAGGAGTCCAAAACTTGGTTTGTTCTTTTCTGTTGATGGCCCATAGGGACCTTCATGTATTGGGCTCTGGTCAACAGATAACACAACAAAGCTTAATGATAAGTCTTCAAAAGAAAGAATTAAGACTGTTGCCTAAAGTTACATGTCACGAACAATTCATGTGTCAATTTCATTTTTTTACTAAATCACTTATTTCCATATTAAGAGTTTAGTCATGAAATTAAAAGTTTGAGTTTATCAAATCTACATTAGGAAGGCAATGGTAGAGTCAAGAATAAAACAAAGGAGGCAGTACTTTGCATCATATACATTTATTAGATATAATAAAAAATTATTAAAAAAAATATGAATGATTTTTAGAAATAACAAATGCCGTTCTTTATCTTTTTCTATAAAGTAACCAAAAATATATCTAATTGTTAGAAAACATAAATATTTACAAAACAAACCCAAAAAAAAACTAGTCTTTGATAAAATATCCAAAAGTATATCTATATGTTAGAAATATGAATATTTACAAAAAATAAAAACCATAAATCTTAACTAACCTAAGTCATCATTGAAGTTAAGCCCTTTATTCTGTCACATCAATGAAATCTTCAATCAAGGTAGTCGTACTAACGTTTTTGCCAATTTCTTTGTCAATATAAACAACCCAGTAAGAAAAATATCATCCATCTTGTTACGAAGTCGGGTTTTAATAAACGTCATGGTTGGGAATGCTCATTCAGTGGTTGCAGTTGAAACTAGGAGAGTTGATATAAGACAGGTCAAGCTATTTACAAGAGGATACTTTTCTTAGTTTCCACTAATACTCGATAAAGTTAAAGAAGTGTCATTAATTTTTCAAATTGAGGATCATAAAATATATTCTACTCATATTATTGTATCTCTTGATTTGTGAAGTCTTGGGATAAAATTTTTGTGTCAAGATACAAATACTTATTTTATGTATTTACATAATAGTCTTAAAGTTTAAAAAAATTTTAAGGGTGGACGATTTGCATTATCCCTCAACTTTTACACTTTATCAATAAATACATACAATAAGACAATTGCAATAAAAAAAATCATTATGTATTAATGTTGTTAATTAAAGAAGAGTAGCAAGTATGAATTGTGCAGAAAGGAAACGATTTGACTTTCATAAGTGGTACATGTGTATCATTACTAGAAATTCTAGATTTTGCGAGAACTCCTGGCAAGGACATGTCATTGCAAAAGTTTAACTAGGAAATTTAGTGAAGACAATGCGAAGAACAATTCTCGTAAAGCTTTAACGAAGAAAGCAACAACAATATGTTCTCACGAAAGCCTTGCTAAAGTTCTGAAAAACATAATATTCTTTGGTGAGAACTTAGTGAAGATATGTCTCTGTTATAGTGTCCTAAAATTTTATTTGCGGTCTTTTTTCCCTCTTCTTTTCGTATTCCTCCATACGCCTTCCTTACACTTCCTCCTCTCATTTTTCTTCCTCCTCCAACCTTTGCCTCCTCCTTAACCTATTTGCGTTCTCCTTCAGCCTTCACCTCCACCTCCGTGCCTTTCGTGCCTGTCGTACGTGCCCTCCATGTGACTCCATCAGTCGTCCATGCTCCACCTCTCGTTCGCCTCCTCGCTCCTTGTTATGAGTTTGTACTTTTCATTTTGTAGATTGTATTTAACGAGAACACTCGATTTTGTTGAACAAGAACTAAAATTTGCTTCCTAGATAGAACACTCGATGTGTCTTTGTTGAACAAGAACTACAAATTTGCTATTAATTGACTTCTTTTTTTCTTTTCCATTGGTATTTGTTCTGAGTTTTTTCAAAATTACTCTATTTTGTGTGAAGAAGAAGAAGAGGAAGAAGGAAAAGGAGATATAGCAAAGCATTATTCGGAAATAAAAGAAAACTAAAAAGAAGAGAAAGGAATACATCAAACCACTAAGCTAGGTATGCAAACCAGATACATGGTGATTTTGTCTTCTCTTCTGAAGTTGCTATTCTGCCAACATCATAGATAATACATGTGCTTTTTTTTGGATCTTGTTACTTAGACTTAGTAGGTCATGATTGATGTACAATACTTGACTAATCTTTCTAGTTCTTTCTTTGTTTTCTTGTAGCTGGTTAGCAGAATAATTTGATGACATGAGTAAAATACTTTACTTGATTTGTAAATTATTTAGATGTTGTTCGGCTTTTTGATTAAGGCTTCACTTGGAATGGTGCCATTAGTAGTTGATATTGCCTGTCACAAAATATATAAATAAAAATCCAAATAGCATTAACTAACTATATTATGGAATAAAATGAAAGCTAACAAATAAAATTTAAATGGCAGCATATTATAAAACAAGGTGTTGTGTTTTGCCCATCAAATGGCACAAAAAGTGTCATCAAGGAACACATATCCGATCACTGCTTATTGCACATGATTAGATGCTCCCTTGACTAAAACCTTAAATTTGATAGCGTTACTTTCTTCAAAAAGCAATGACAGCATTGAGTTTCCTATGACATCTTTTCTTTTCTGGACACTGGGTTTAGAATAGTTTAAGGTCAGCACCTAAAGTAGATTTAGAGCGGTTCATGATTTCCTTGGGTGAAGCTTATTGACGGTTTTCTAGGCAAGTTTGGAGGATTGTAAATATAAGGTATTTACTGCATCAAGCAATGCATAGCCATTTATTAACAACTGCTTTCGGATTAGTTTATTAGCCCGCAAGTGCTGATTTCTCATCAAATAAAGTGTGTTTCTTTTTCTTTTTCTCCTTTTTAATGGTCTGGGAAGCCACCGAATGGTCTTTTATAAGCATTGGTTAGTGAACCATGGATGATAATGTGAAATATTTAAAATAAAACCCTAGTGAGCAATTCTTTAATAGTATTTATACGTTGACTCCAAATCTTAATGATATATATGATGACATACATCTCAGCAAGGATATCTTAATAGAAAGATAAATGTGTTGTGTGGTCATTCTTGTGTTATATATATAGATGAAGCATTCTTCAATAGCGAAGTATTCATCCAACTTTGGATTCTAGTAGTTTGAAGCATTCTGTAATTCAAAGTTTAAGTAATTAAACTTCAGATCCAGTTTATTGTTTCTTATTCTTGTAGTTTCCAATTGTTCAAACTCCCAAGTTCTAGATTCCTCAATAGTGAAGTATTAATCCAACAACCTATTAACAGATAACCTGAATTGTAACTTTATATCTTTTTCTACTCCATGATTTTGTAAGATTGAAAGCTAGATAGGTGAATTACATTTACGAAGACACGAGAAATAAAATCATTTTGTGAATTTTTCCAATGTAACACAAACAATTGTTCAGTGAAGCACACAGTGAACAAACAAACAAACATCAATATGATAAATATACAATGTGATTCATAACAAAAGTGAATGAGTGATAAAAGAAATGAGGAATAAGACAAGTTTACAACAAGATGGAATAACATAGACACAACTAAACCAGTAGTAAAAAAAAAAAGTTCTCTTTCATTCTTTATCATAATTGAATTATATTTAGGTGAGTATAACATAGACCCAACTAAACCAGAATTTTGAAACTCAGGTCTTTTTAATAAATAAGCAAAAGCATTAGATTTTCTTCTTTCTTCAATCACTGCATGAAAAAACTTGGAATTTCTATCACCTTTCAAGAGCCAATTAATTTTGGCCTCTTGCTTGAAGAATATTTCTTACCATAATTCAGTTTGAAAAAATCCCTTTGGCTTCAACAAGTTTGTCCCAAACATCCATACTCCATCTCATTTGCATATCAGCTTCTAATGTATCAATATCTTTTGTCTCAAGAGTAAGAGTGTGCATAGTCCATGATGATGTCTTTTTATTTGGATATCTTTTAAATTAATAACGTACGTTTAAATTATTACAGGTTACTAAACTACGTAGAGAATCCGCGATGGCAAAGTAAAAGACTGCATCTCACACTAATAAGTCAGAACAAACTTTATTAATCCCGATTGCGAAGAATGTACTTGTAAGTAATCATAACTAGAATTAAAATAAATTTAACAATATACATTTCTATTTTATATCATTTTTAACTAACTTCTTATGTTTATTTTTACAGGATAGGTACATCTTCTTGTATCAAGAAAAATATGGAGACGACAATGTGATTGAATACTCAGCCTTTGACAAGAACTTTGGAAACAAGTTTCAATAGAAATGAACGTGAGTAGTTCATAAAAAAAGCAAGCTTGGGTGGTCTTAATCCATACTACTCAGAAGAGTCTACTATTATTTCTTCTACGGCTTCTACTGTACAATATCAATCTTCGATTAAGACTTCTACTTCATTTGATCCTGATTTCTTCAATTCTCAGTTGTCACAGATGACGACTACATTAGAGAAGAGTTGAAGTGTCAAAATAAACTCACAAATAAGGAATGAAATACATACTTTGAAGGACTGACTTGTAATATAAAATTTATGTAGTTTTAAAATCTTTGACATGCATTAATTATCATATTGAATTCAACAATATAATATAATCATTATCTATCATAACATATTATAAGTTTATTTTTTATAATCAGAAGATACGTGGATGAGTAGGAAAATGATTTGTCGAGTGATGACGAGGAGGATTACGAGGAATATACACGTGATCATCGTTTTATCCATGCATCTTCCTCAAAAGGTAAAAGAAAGTAAGTAGAAGAAGAAAATAATTTGTATCATATCGAGTGACTTGTAGTATATCATTTCAATATTGTATTATCATCTATATTGTGAACAAATGGATATGTAAAACTTTATATTGTAATATCAATTGATACCTTTTTTTTTATAAAATTTGTACATGTATAATGTATGTGTAATTTAATATTTTGAATGTTTCAAAACTTTTGGGAAATGGTTAAGGATGATATAATGGACATATTTCATTATATATATTCATCTTCTGAGCCTGATACTCTTGCTTCTATCAATCAGACATTCTTAGTACTTATTCCTAAACGGATAGGTGCTAACTCTGTTTCTGATTTCAGGCCCATTAGTCTGGTTAATAGTATATATAAAATTTTACCAAATCTTTAGCATCCAGACTATCCCCAGTTCTAAATCATACATTAGACTACTCCCAATGTGCCTTTTTACCTGGCTGATCTATTGGAGATTGTTTCCTGGTAGCCCAGGAAACCCTTCACTACATGCACTCTTCCAAAGTACCAGGTTTTCTCTTAAAATTAGACTTCGAAAAGGCTTTCGATAAGGTAAATTGGGACTTTCTCCTTCAGGCACTCCAAGGCTTAGGATTTGGGGCAAAGTGGATTACATGAATTAGGATGTGTATATCCTCTGCCAGATTTTCCATCCTTTTGAATGGATCATCCCATGGCTTCTTTGGATCGTCCAATGGGCTTAGGCAGGAGGATCCATTGTCCCCTCTTCTTTTCATCATTGTTATCCATATCCTAAACCGAATGCTACAATTGGCCTCTAATAATGACCTCATTAATGGGATTTAGTTCCCTGATAGGGCCTCTCAGGTGCTTAACATCCAATATGCGGATGATACTATTCTCTTTCTTGCTGAAGGTGGGGATAATATTGTCAATATTAAACGTATCCTGTGTTGCTTTCAATCTTGTTCCGGACTCAAGATTAATTTCTCCAAATCCTCAATTACTGGAATTCAGGTTGGTCAGGATGCTATTGACACTGCCTGTAATCTTCTTGGGTGCAAATATGCTTCCCTACCCATCACCTACTTAGGCCTTCCTCTCCATCATAGGAGAGCCACTCGACAGGACTGGTCCCCTGTCTTGGAAAAGCTAGCTTCTAAGCTATCTCACTGGAAAGCTAAGTTTCTATCCCTAGGTGGAAGGTTGACTCTGGTCAACTCTGTCCTGTCGGTTATCCCCACATACTTTATGTCTGTCCTGCATATGCTAAGACAAACTCAGAAAGACACCGAGAAACTTAGATTTAACTTCCTCTAGAAGTTTGATCCATTTGCAGACTATGGCAATCACCTTGTTAATCATGGTGCAATTTGTAGACCAAAGAGGCAGAATGGTTGGGGGATTTAAAACCTCCGGAACTTCAACCTAACCTTAAAATCAAAACTGGTTTGGCAATTGCTTAATAGGGATAGTCATGCTTTATGGATTGGGTTAGTTAAGGCCAGATATATGAAGTTAGGGCATGGGACTTTGCTTAACTCTTCCTCTAGCCACTGTTCTCCTTTATGGCGAATCCTTAAAAACACCTTCCCTATTGTCAACTGTTTTTCCTCCTTTCGTCTGGGAAATGGGAAGGAGATTCTGTTCTGGGAACAGAAATGGAGGGATGGGGATAAATTGAAATATTTGTTTCCTCTACTTTTTTCGATTTGCAAGTGGAAAAAAGCATCTGTGCTAAAAATGCATCATATTTTCAATAATGATTTCAGTAGACTGTTGGATACCTCCAACATTTTATCTTGCGACTTGGATATCTTGCAATCCCAATTAGACTCTCTGTCGCAAATCTTGCACTCTACTACCTTTGGTGTGGACAGGGATACTATCTCCTGGACCCCTTCCTGTTCCTCTAAGTTCTCTGTGAAATCATGTTATTTAAGATTGAATGATGACGAGCTCAGATTTAACCTGTTTGAGCAGATTTGGAGAACTTTAGCACCCCTCAAAGTCAAATTATTCTCCTGACTTGTCATGCATAACAAAAATCTTTTCAAAGAAAATTTACTCAAGAGAGGATGGACTAGTTCACCTATGTGTATTTTCTGCAAATTCAATATTGAATCTAATAAGCATGTGTTTTTGTTTTGTGATTTCGTTTCACATATATGGCAGTTTTTCTTATGCTATAGACTTTATCCTGGATATTGTAACTTAGGGCACTTATATTGGCATAAGCCTGCCCTTAAATTTCATTTAAGCGACACTAACTGGTTTCTTCTGATCCAGGCTATCCTGTGGGTAACCTGGAAAGAACGTAATGCCAGGATTTTTCGTAATATTACCAAGCCTGTTTATGTTATTATTTCTGATTTAATTGGACTAATGGAGTATTGGTTAGAATCTCTTCTACCAGGTTTTGAAAAGGAGAAACTGAGGAGTTCTTTGGCCTCTATGAAGGCTGCCTGGGCAGAGAACTTATCTGTCTCTTCTGATGCTCCTCCCACCTCCATTGACTCCATTATCCCGACTGCTGCTGTTGCCCCTGCTGCTGAAGCGATGGAGCAGTAGTTTGTCCCTTGTTTTTTTGGATAAAACATTATTGCCAACTTGTTGGCGGTTTGTAATATTGGCAAGAACATTGCCTATTTTGTGATTGGTCCCTTGATTTCCCTGGTTTTCTTCCTGGGGATTAATATCTACTATTAAAAGCTTACCTTTGCCAAAAATATATATATATTTTTTGAATGTTATTTTAGTAGTTATATTAATCGTAATAATTGATGATATTGATTTTTTTCACTATCTAAAATTAACGAGGACATTGGAAAGACACGTTCTCGCAAATACAATCGTCTAACTTAGGAATAATGAAAACATGTTCTCGCCATGTCCTCATTATTTCACTTACAATGACAAACTTATTTCATATTTAACGAGCATGTTACAAGAAGATATTAATGACATAACGAGGAGCTGTTAGGATTCTTATTCCTCGCAATCTCCTAAAATATCCCAAATACATTATGAGAAAATATCCTCGCAATATCAATTTAACAACTTATTTTTTTCTGAAGATAGATAGTCCTTATAATGTACTAGCAATAGGCGATAACAAAGATTGAGTGAAGACTCCACGAGGACAAATCGACATGTGTAAAGACATTTATCCTCGTAAATTCATATTTTTCTAGTAGTGTATGTGACGAAGAATAAGACATCATTGGCTGTAACTTACAACTATTTTCTCCTAATAGTAAAGTGATTCTCGAGAATTTAACGGTCATGTGACGATCATATTTAAAAAAAAACAAGTTGGGAAAATGATATAAGGAAGCTATAGAAGATCTCCTTGTGCCTGTAGACCCTACACCTGATGCCAAGCTTGACGTTCGGTAACGACGTTGCAATGGTCAGCAACCATGACCAAGAGGTGGAGCAGTCCTTACAGAAGACCTTGCCTTTGACCACGAAGCCAACGTACGCGTCGAAGGTGTGTTCTTCGACTTTTTTTTTTTTTGATATCGATATACATATATTTTCTTTTTGCAGACTGTGAGATTTAAACCTGAAAGGGAGGTAGAAGTTCCACTCCTCCTGGCCAACTGCACCATGTGCTCTTCGACTTTAGCAAAAGTTACAACCAAGAGGGACAATAAAAGGAAGTGGGTGGTGATCGAGAAGGTTTTGGGTGGTGGTGCTTTGGAAGATCTCCGGTATTGTATTTAATTATAGTAAATTAGATCGGTATCTCCATAGATATAACGTGGAAGCCACAACAGCGGGACTCTTCGCTCATGTTTGAATCCAAGGATAAAGACAGAATTGGAATAATAATTACGTTTGTTAAGTTAAAAAGTGAAGTACAACTAGAATAGTTATTCCACGGGAAAGGTGAAATAAAGTTATTCTACTAAGTTATTCTCATACATGTATATATACGGTGTATTTATTTTTTTATCTAAAAATTAATCCAAATATAATATAATGCATACATATTTTAAACTAGATATATATCTTAATAATCAAGTTGATTATTATTAATCTACATGTTTTTCACTTATTTCAACACTTATTCTGATACTTATTCTACTTTTCATTCAAACCAGAATATCTCCCTATACACATTTATTTACCTTTAAAAGAAAATCACTTTTAAACTGAATAGCAATATCATCAAAATACTAATACCATTTTCTACTTATTCTTAGTTTTCTTATTCTATATTCAAAGAAGAACTTCGAGAATTGAATAATTTAATGTTCGTTTGGGCCAGGATGAAGTAAAAGATACTCTCCTCAAAAAGATCAATATATGTGACAAGTTTATTTTATTACGTCTGAAGGCTTAGTCACTTAGATTGAGAGTTTAGACTGCTATTAAGTGGCAAAAATAATGAATATAAAGTTTCCGCATAATTGATGCAATTGTACTTCTAAATTCCTAAAAAGTGGGAAAAAAAAAAGACAGAAGAGTGTGTTTTCACCAGTCTAACGTCAATAATAACCGGTAAAGGGTTCTCAAAAGAATTTGATTACTTCTATCCTATACCAGTACTTAAATCCACGGTAGCTTGCTCTGGTTTCATTTCTTATCCAGGGAGTGTCTTGGGTTGGCATGGATTCATGATTACTCGTAAAAATTCCATAGAATTTATTTATATTTAAATTCTAGAAGAAGGTCGTGATTACCATTAATCATTTAATATGTCAATATATATGTATATGTACAAATTAGGTATAAATATAACTACCACTTTAATTGTCAGTACATCAAGAAATGTAACTATCAAGTTATTTTTTCGAAATCGATAGATATATATTTTTTCTTTCTATGGTCCATAAGATTCGAATCAAAGAGAAAGGTGTGAATTTCACTCTCCTTAACCAACTGCACCATAGCAGTTGATTGCGTAACTATCAATTTCAAAACGAAAATAACCATCAATGCAACTGTTAATGTGATCTCAAGAAGAATTATCAGTTATCACTTGAGCTGTGTCTCGCCAAGGAGTGGTGATCTTAGGAAGTACGTGATATCAATTAAGTTGTTTCCGACAAAAGGTGTGGTGATCTCAGGATGTACGCAACATTCAATTGACTTTACTTCTTTTTTTGTAATCAGTAAGTTACTATTAATATTTCTTTTGGCTATGTAAATCACCGTCAAAAGATAAAATCAGTCTAGAATTACATGTCTCATAGAACAATGAGTTCAATCAAAATTAAAATGAAGTAATAGCCAATGTTCATCTAGTTAACCTAAAGTTTCCACAAAAAGTAATATACACAGTATACATGGATTAACAGAATATTAATCACTGCATAAGTTGATCTCCAGTAGGATCAAAAAGGCTCTGAGATTGTCCAGCCACTACAATAGAGTTTTGTGGAACTTATTGTGCATACTCCAATTTCCAAGATTGTTGTATGTTTGAGACAGAATGCAGGATCTCATCTTTTTCCAATCCTGTATCCAAATTTTCTATCCAATAATGCATAAGAGAAATAATATCATTGATAATCAAATTGAAAACTTTTCTTGTTCCTCTAAAAATTCTATTGTTACGTTCATTCCATATTGTCCAGAATACAACTTGAATTAATGTATACCATCCATGTAAAGAGATATCAAATTTCAATGCAAGTGGAAAATTAAATAAATCTACAATCTAAAAAGCTACAAAATACATTGAGCATGAGATAAAAACATTCCAAATAAAACCAGTAAATGGGTAATGAATAAAAAGGTGTGTGTTAGTTTCACAATGAATAATATAGAAGATGCATGTATCAGAGCCTCTCCAACCTCTCTTGCATAAGTTTTCTTTAGTAAGCACTTTGTTAAAAAGTATCGACCATGACAAAAGTTTAATCTTGAGAGGTACCTAACTTTTCCAGATCTCAGAGGAGAATTGGAACGTGTAGCCTCTATCATTTAAAATTTTATAACAGGATTTTACAGTGAAGTTCTTAGTAGAGGTTGGGGCCATATCAGGTTATCTCCTTCAGACAATAAAGGTATATCATGTAATATATCTGCTAACCAGTCTACCTGGGTCGGAATGAGTGTATAGTTTTCATTTGATGTGGAGTTAGAGAATAAGTTACCAAAGTCAGTCTTGAATATTTTCATAATCTTTTTAACTGAAACTTTCCTATGTTTAGCATTTTTGTATAAGTCAGGAAACTTATCTCTAAGTTTTCTTCCCTTCTACCATTTATTCTCTCAGAAAATGACACTATCTTCATTATTAACCTGAAAGGCAGAGAAGCAGTTTACAATATCAAAGCAACCTTTGATATCCTGCCATAGAGGGGAACATTTACCAACTGAGGAATTAAGTAGAGCACCAGGCTAGGCCCGTGAAAATATTTAGCCTTTATTAATTCTTTTCATTTTAAATTGAAAGAATTAGATAGAAGTTGTCATAACAATTTGCTTTTAAGTGTAATATTGAAATTTCTTAAATTTATTATTCTCCAACCTTTTTGTGCTTTTGATCTACAACTGGAGGCCTACTTAACCAAATGATAGCTATTGCTTGTTAATGAGAATGATTTCCATAGAAATTTACTTCTGAGCTTATCAATTTCTTTTTCCACCTTAGTGGGAAGGTAGAGTACCGAGAGGTAGTATATAGGAATAGCCGTGAGAACTGCATTGACAAGACTCAAGCGGCCTCCTAAAGATAAGAACTTTGCTTTCCAAAGAGATAACTTGTTAGATGTTTTCTCAATGACTGGGGTCCAGTGTTTATAGGTGGCTTTTCTATAATGCAGAGGTAGCCCAAGATTTTTGATTGACAAAACCTCAACTCTACATCCAAGAATTTGAGAAGACCTGGTGATGGAGTGTTTTGGGACTCCAATACCAGTGATAGAGGACATATGAAAATTGATTGTAAGTCCAGAGTAATATTGGAAGCAACATAAGATTCTCTTTATGTTAATTATGTTTTTCTCCTTTGTAGATAGAAATAAAATGGTATCATCAGCATATTGTATATTTAATATATTGGGACCTCTATTAGGGAATTGAATCCCAGATATGAGATTATTTCTTAAAGCAAGGGCTAGCATCCGATTCAGAATATTAGTGGCTACAATAAAAAAGAGCAGGGAGAGAGGATCTCCCTATCTTAGCCCATTAGAGGTTTTAAAGTAGCCCTTAGGGGAACCGTTTATCAAAATAGAGAACCTAACATAGCTGATACACATTTTAATCCAAGAGATCCATTTGGTTCCACAACCTAAACCATTGAGAGATTCCAGTAGGAAATCCCAATTAACATTGTCAAAAGTCTTCTCAAAGTCTAGTTTTAAAATATAACCAGGAATGTCAGCCACTTTTATATAGTGTAAGGTTTCTTGTGTAACCAGGAAACAGTCTCCTATGTACCTTCCCGAAAGAAATGTACATTGGGAGATATCAATGATATTATTAAGAATAGGGGTGAATCTGGATGCAAGAGTTTTTGTTATGATTTTGTATAAACTGTTTACTAAACTATAAGTTTAAAATCTTTTATACATTGTGCATCTTCCTTTTTTGGGATTAAAGTTATGAAGGTCTGATTAATAGAAACTAAGTATTCAGAGTCTGTAGTGTGATAGAGATGCTGAAAAATCTCCAAGGTATCAAACTTAATGATTTACCAGAAATGCTGAAAGAAAATCAAAGGGAAGCCATCCGGACCTGGAGCTTTGTCTCTAGGCAGTTGGCAAATATTTTTTTAAATTTCTTCCATTGAGAAAATATACTTTCCAATACTTCTGGATTCAGAATCTTATTGGGCAAAAGAATATCCCAATTCAGGGAAGGAACATTCCTCTTGGGCTTATTAAATTGCTAGGTAAAATGTCTTTCAATCTCTTTACATATTAGGACTGGAGAGTATATCAGATTATCCCTTATGTTAAGGGAGGAGATGGTATTAGTTCTTATACGACATATTACCATATTATGAAAGAAAGTTTTGTTTAGATCCCATTCCTTAAGCCATTGAATTCTTGATTTTTATTTCCAATAGACTTCTTGTTCTTATAGTAAGAGGTAATGCTCAGTCCTAAGCTTTCTTTTATTATTCCACAGGTCTTCTTGAATCACAGAAGATTCAACTAGAGAATCAATGTGTGATATCTGGGACTCAATATATTTTAATTTGTTTTTTCAAAAATTTGAGTCTGTATGCAAAGGTAACAACAGGGGATGAAGAAGAGCATACATTAGTAGACCTCTGCCAACAGTTCTCAATGAAACCTGTAAATCCCTCAATGTAAAACCAAGATTTGTAAAATTTAAATGAGGTAGAGCCCCAGTCCATTGGGACAGTGTCAAGAACAATTAGAATATGGTCAGATACCACCCTAGCCTTTTCCCTACAGAAAGAATTAGGGTATTTAGACGACCAATCAGTAGTAATGAGGAATCTATCTAATTTAACCATAGTTGATTGAGAATGAAAATTGAACCAAGTATACTTACAATTATTAGGGGACAGATCCCTTAAGCAGTTGTTTTCAATGAAGTCATTGAAACTTTTTATAGAAGATGAAGTGCCACTCCTAGAAAAATGTTCGTGGGAGTATCTTATCAAATTGGAGTCTCCCCCAATAATCCAATTGGAACTAATCATCTTACTATGGGAATTCAATTCCTCAATAAAATCTATTTTCGACCTAATATCACAAGGTCCATAAACTCTTATGAGCCACTATTCATAGCCATCTGTACAATTCCTCAATTTCAAGTAGAGACTATAGGTGGCAGCTATAGTGGTGCATAGCTCACAGATTCTGTCATCCCATCCTATGAAAATTCCCTCAGAAGCATCCAATGAAGGTAGGTGAGACCATTTATTTATTCTACCTCCTAGGATCCTAAAAAGACTAGTAGAAAACATTTCTTTCTTTGTTTCACTGATTATAATGACATTACTTTTATTTGATCTAATTACATTGTGTACAACTCTTTTCTTCCTATTATTTCCCAACTCTCTAATATTTCAAGCAGCAATAATCATTTAATATGGGTTGATAAATAAAGAGAAGCAAATTTCTCAACCAAGTTAGTATTGTCATCAAGGTTTATGTGTGCTAATTCCTAATCCTTTCTAACTATGTTAAAAAAATCTTTGAATCTTCTAAGGAATTTAGGGTTATTCCAATTTTTCTACAAAAACTCTGAAATTGATCATAAGAGTCCCATATAAGAGAATCATTCAGTAAATAATTGAAGTTTTCTTCATTACAAGAACATGTAGATGATGTGGCATGTAATGATGCAGAATTGTTCACTGAGAAATCATCAGGCTGAGAAATACTTTCTGAATGGTTAATGTAATTGTTACCTGGAGCATGGATAAGGGTTGATAGGTGAGAACTAGGTACATCTTCACTAGTACAGCCTAAGTCATCTTTTTCCAAGCAATCAAATACAGCAAGCACTTTTTTTAAATTTGGCTATTGCTCTAATTTCAGCCTCCACAAATTTGGTTGTTTCATCCACAGGTTGAGGATGGTTTAAAGAGGGTGGCTCAGTGGACAGAGAAGTTGAAGAATTATAACAACCCCTAGAAGAAGGAGCGGTGGGAGTAAGGAGAAGACCAGCTAAACTGGTAGAAGGTTGCAGGTTAGGGCTAGAAGATCTAGTCCATTCATTTTTGTCATTTCTAGAAGTTTTACCACCCTTGCCTTCTCTCCAACCTTTGTTATTTTTGAATGGTTTACAGATAAGGTTCAAACCTCTAGTGTCTGATAAAACCGAAATGGGTTTAGTAGGCCAAGCAGGGAGTGGATTGGGAGTAGAAGCAGAAGGAGGGTAGATGCCCCAACTACGCCTAAATTTGATAGGGTAGACAAATTTCCCAAAAGAAAAGAATCTAGAGTCAGGGATATCCTTACCCGAGTGTACCCTGATCCTTACCCTTGAGTACCCAAGGAATTTCACACGGTCAATAGACAGATCAACCTCTAATAAGTTAGTAAAACCAAAAACTATATGATAGAAGATATCTACGTTCCAGAGGTGATGAGGTATCCCTTCAAGTTTGATTTATACCCCTTCTTGTCTCAAAGTGAATACCGCATTAAAGTTGGGGGACCAAGGGATGAAGGAAGCAGATAATATCTACAAGGATGACTCATACATACTAAGGGTATCATTCCTAATCTTGGTAGAGGGGCAAATCAGTAAGAACTTTTCCATTGAGAAATCCTGTACCTCCACACCAGAGGTACAAGGTTAGTTGGCACGGAGGTGTTCTTCCAGTGCTAGTTTAGTAAGATGAGGAGCTTGTGAGGTGACTATGATACTACGTGATAGAGATTGGAAGAGATCACACACTACCTCAGAAGGGGATAAGATGGTAGGATTGTGAAGAGAGAGGTCAGTCATGATGTGAGAAGGGGAAGTGGAGGCTGAAAAATCCTGAAAAAATTTACATAGTGCTACTGAGTGAGTAAGTGATTTACATTTAAAACAAGCATCGGAAAACTTACAAAATCTTTTAACATGTCTTTACAGGCCACAACTAAAGCATCTCTTCGTCAAACGGTAGAAACTTACCAGTGGGGTACAGTCTTTCTTCCTGGCTACTACCTTCTAGTCGCCACTCAAATCCTCCGGAGCTAGAGAAGGAGGGTTTCTTGAGTCTCATGGAGCAACGGGAGCAGTAGAAGGAGAAAAAGGTTTGACTGGGGATGAGAAGGCGGAAAATCTTATGCCAGTAAGAGAATATCTTGCGTCAGTAGAAGGAGAGGAAGGGAAAGATCCACAGTACTAATCACATGTGTCAAAGTATATCTCTTTGTCAAAGATTTTCTCTGATATAGAAGAAAACTCACTTACTAATGAAGAAGAATAAAGTGATTTATTATTAAGTTCATAAGTTACATACATGTTATTAATATCATGAAAGGGAGGGATACTGCAATTATCTAGGCATATATCATGTTATTAAGTTCATAAGTTACACGCATTTATCAAGGCATATATAGGTGTCATTATGGTATGGAAATTTCGTTAGTGGACGATTTTTAAAATGCGTAGGTCGTTATTGCAAGGAAAATAAGTGGTTAGCGGACGGTTTGCATTATTGTAAGTGCCAAACGCAATTGCTCGCCAACACATGCAGCTCGTATAACAGCAGAACGATACTGTAAGGGATCTGAACTGACAGACGCGTCTGAACTCTGAACTGACAAAAGATACCGATTGCGACAACTAATGAGAAATGATATATTGCAACTAAAAATTTTTATATAGAAACACATGCGTGATCCTGCCCATTAATTATTGCATATTACCAAAGTCAACCCATGTGTTAATTTCCAAAATGAAGTAGTTTATAAATGCGAGAAGTCAGTTTAGTGTTTATATTCTATTTGTAGCATGTTCAGATATTGTCACCAACCCTTTTCGACTTGTTATATTATTTCTCGACAATCTGACTTGTAGGCCTTTTGAGCCTTTTGAGCCGTTAGTAACCATTGGCGCAATGTTATCTCTGCGAGTTTTCTCCGTTGAAACTTCAATTCATGGGATTTATTAGCAATTGATGTTCTTTCTCTACAACCACTTCATAATTACGTGACAGAAAAGATTCCTGTATATCTATCATATACAATGGTTCATGGCTCATATATAATCAAAGATACATGAGCTCATAAGTCATAACTGTTGATGGTTTTGTTTGTTTGCGAAAAAAATGGCCCAACAAGATCCAAATGGGGGACGACAGGTTTTCGTCTGCTGGGGGCAGGAAGGCCGTGGATGAATGGGCGGAGATGGTTGTTGTTAGGACACCTCAGTTGCTTCTTGCGGCTGGCCGTAGACGCCTTGGCTGGCCGACACTCTCCCGTCGCCCGTCGTCCTACCGACGCTAGGGCATCTCCCGTTGCCCTGTCGCTCCGCCGACGCTAGGGCATCTCCCGTGCCCTTCTCCCGTCGCCCTGCTGACACTCTCCTCTCCCACTGTTCTCTTCTTTCGTCGGCTACTGCTTGCGGCTGGTCGTCGACGCTTAGGTTGACCGACACTCTCCCATCGCCCCGCCGCCCCGCCGTCGCTAGGGCATCTCCCTTGCCCTCCTCCCGTTGCCCTGCCGACACTCTCCTCTCCCACCGATCTCTTCTTTCGTCGGTTGCATCTTGCGGCTGGTCATGGCCTGCGGCCTCCTCCCAAGGCCTCTTGCGGTTGGTAGTAGTTGTGGGTGAACCCTCTTACCTATCTCTTCACCCACCGCTATCCTCTCCCGTTGGTTGCCTTGGGCGTCTATTCCCCATCTCCGCCGCTCCATCGCTGCTTTGGCTGACCGCTTCTTGCAGCTGGCCGTCGCCGGTGGCCTCCCCAGCTAGCAGATCTAGGCCTACTCGCTGGGACTCTCCTCTCCTCCGCCTCCTTCTGGTTCTTACCCTCCTCCTCTCCGTCAGAGTATAGTCTCGCCGACGGGTTCGGTCCCTTGCCTACTTGTAGACAGGATCAGCCTCTCGTTGTCGGGATCGGCCTCTCGCCGACGTTGGTCTTCTCTCGTCGAGGTAAACGACTAGAAGGTATAAACCTCAGTTAAAACACTTTCTTTCTCCTTCCTCTGCATATTGATCTGGAATTTGTTGGCATTTTATGGCATTTGTTGGCACATGTTGAGCTTTACGGTGAAATTTTACTTTGATCAGCTGTTCTAGGGTTAGGGCATTTGTTTGCCTGATTCCGAACACTCTAATTGTGATATGGAGGATGATATTATAGTTTCTTTTCTACTGGAAAATTTTCTTTAGTTCCTGATTCTGCTTGTGAGTCTTGGACTGTGATTTGTCTCTGGCGGATGTTGTTTCTATTCCGACGACTCCATCTCGAAGTTCGTCGGTCCACTGGAGAAGAGGCATTACATTATTGTGGCCTTTCGATTCTCGGGGTCGACAAATCCAGTGATCCGAAGAGCTGGATATCTTCTTCTTCCGACGCAGTATATGACTCACTCTCGGCTTTGAAAAAGATCACCTCTCGGCTTTGAAAAAGATGACAATATGCATGCAATAACTTCTTTGGAAAGTGATCATGTAATGGAGCATACTCCTTATGCCCCGCGACTGTCTCATCAGATCAATGAGGATGAAGTCTTTTCTCTGAATTAATGTTTTATTAATCGAACTTCTTAATTTTTGATACAATTTGAACACCTTGTGTGAGTCTGGTGTGTTATCGCCTGTTGTTGGCCATTCTTGTTTTTGTGGTGGGAATTTTTTTTTTTATCCACTTGGACTGTAATATGGTCTTGAATTTACTATGTCTGAACTTTTCATTAATATAAAGTTTACCGTTAACAAAAATGAAGAAGATCCAAATGGGTCATTTGGCAGGCTAGTGTTTGTTTGCGAAAAAAATGGCCCAATAACACCTTTTAACCCAAATGCGTCAGCTAGCAGATGTTGTCTCTGGACTGCAGCTGAGTCTGAAAAAGGACAAAATCATTTGGTAGACTAATCACTCCCGGTCCTTTACAGTTAATTCATGCTACAAAGTATTAAATGATGATGGATTGAGATTTCAGTTATATAAACCCATTTGGAAGGCTTAGGTGCCTTTAAAAATTAAATTATTCTCGTGGTTAGTTGTGTCTAACAAGATCCTTACAAGGGACAATTTAAAGAAAAAAGGATAGCAGGAGTTAAAGTCGTGCCCTATGTGTAATGGATATTATGAAACAGTATCACATCTTTTTATTCATTGTCCCTTTGCAATTTCCGTTTAGAAGTTTTTCGTTAGAGATTTCATGTATCCTATTTTTTATCATATGAATGATCTTTTCAGTTATAAGCCTCATTGTGTCTTTGAATTATCTAATAAAGGATGGTATGGGTTTATCTCGGTCGTGATATGGTGTACTTGGAAGGAGAGAAATAATAGAATATTTCGCAAGATATCTAATTCTTTTAGGATAATCTTATTTCATATTATTTCTCTTATGAATGCTTGGGCAGTAACCGTGGCCACAGGGTTCGAAAGAGATTCCTTAATTCAAACGGCCACAAAAATGCAAAATTCTTGGAGTCTGTATCAGCAAAATGTAGGAGCATCCTCTGTCAATACAAATCCTAGGACTCCTATTTTCTCAGCAAATGCCTCTACTAAGGGTAGGGCTGCTGAAGATCACTCCTCTTGATCTTTGATCCTTGTTTAAGTAGTTCTTTTTTGTGATATGTTAAGGAAACCGATGTTTTAATTTTTACAATTCTGGACTTTTCTTGGCCACTCTTGTACTTAATCAGGGGTCAATTTTTAGGTATCTCGGTGGATCTACTGGATCCTTAGGTTGCGTTTGGTACGCTGGAATGAAAGCTGGAATTGAAGGGAATGGAATGAAAAAACAGATTGGAATGAAATTCCAATGTTTGGTACAAAAAAAAGGATTGGAATGAAATTCCCTTGGGAATCAAATTCCCATTAAAGATGGGAATTTCATTCCATCTCAAAACCAAAGGAATCCCATTCCCATTCCAACCTCATTCCTT
>JAMKQA010002247.1:0-23601 GCA_024699735.1 Posidonia australis | reverse complement strand
ACTCACCACATGACTCCCAATAGGGATTTGTTCTCCACATACAAATCAGTGGAAGGTGGAGTGGTATTGATGGGAAATGACTCACAGTCTGAGACCATTGGAATTGGCACCGTGGATTTGAGAATGCATGATGGGACAAAAGTAACACTTATCAATTTAGCCAAGCATTGTAATTTTTAAAACCTTATACGTTGTTTATGTCTGGTTGGTTTTTAAACTACGCCAACTAGAGAGAGAACTGCTCAGATATTTCACTTGTTACAAGTAGGACCTCTCTCATCACAGGAATTATCTCCTTTGGCTCCCATGAACCTTACGATTTTGTCTTTAATCGGTGATTTGGGTAGCTTCCTAAGAGGTCATCTAACTTGAGTACCCCAAGCTTAGGATGTTTGACCTTGGAGTTCTATTAGCTTCGAAGTCAATCTACCCTAAAGGCATCTGAAATAGTAAGTCCAATATCTTCACAACTCACCTTTGAAATCCTCTAGGCAACATTTGGATTTGTTATAGAATGTATTTTGGTGAAAAAAGACAGGATTATAGATTTTCAGTAAATTACTATAACCTTGGAAGTCTCCAAGCATTGTGTTTTGTACATAGGTGCCAGTTGGGAAAGTTGCAATACTTGTGTAATCACTCACAGGAATTTTTGTTTGTAGTTTTGTTGCTTTGATTTTCCTTTTTGTTTTGAATCGTACTTTTGATACTGGTTTGGGTGGTTCATTTGTACCTTCAAAAAATTATTCTATGCGTCGAACACATAAGCCTGATGTGCGCCCGATAAATGAAATAATATCATGTAAACAAAAAAAATTGTTAACCTCTGTTTTCAAATCCAAGAGTTGGGAAATGACATGATCTTGGTGTCATTCCTTACACATGTGGTAGATAATGATTCACAGGCTGTATAACATGTATATTGTAAGATTCTTAATTTTTCTAAATTTAAAATTATAGATATAACAAGATTTGATTTAAAATTGAATCAAGAATATCTAAATTAAAGTAAGTGAATTAAATTTAGAATTAGATTAGTTATCTTATTATTTATGAAAATTCAGATTTAATTATATCTAAAATAAGAAAGTGAATTATACCTATGATTTAGAAGATTATTGATGAAAATATCTCTACATCTATATACATGACTTAAGAGTCTTGAGTTTGTCAAATACAAGCCCTAGATACTAAAGAGAAAAATGGAGATAGAAAAAAGAAGAAGAGAAAAGTTAGTGTTGTTGATAACAATGAAAGTTTAACTATGAGGTAAATTATGTTCAGTTGCACCATAAGTCTTATTTTGATGATAATTTTTAGTAGATAACTCAAAATTTTATGATTTTAGATGCATTATAAAGATAACGTGATATTCTACAACTTTGTATCTAATAGACGTTTCGAGAAAAATTGGAGTCGAGAATATGGATTTTCTAGATTGATGCTTAATGAATAATATACATGATTGAATTTATGATGAGATTATAAATGATTGATGTAAGTATTATTCATGATGTTTATTTTCATGTCTAATTTCTTTTATTCAGATCTAAAAAGAATTTATCAAGTTCCTTTTGAATGATCTCTAAGTCGCTATCTCTCAAACTTAGCTATATTTTTTTTCATTTTTATCTTTTTATTAACATTTTCATTAAATCTAAACAAAGGCTATGAGCGCAACTAACAAAAAAAAAATCTAATAAACTACTGAAATAAAATTAACAACTCACTTACCTAGAAACCCTAATGTGTAATAACACGACTCCTTCCTATGTACACTAGCATGAACAGCTCCTAATCATGTATCTACGAAAAACATTAAAACAAGCACACATGAGTAACAACTTAAAATAGTCACCTTGCACACGCCCCACCTAAACATACCAAACCACTAGGCAAGTACACCAAGGAAGCAGGCTTAACCACTCCAAGAACATCCAAACTCAGTCATCTCACCTAAATGCCGCAACACCCCAACAGAGCAACCTACTATTGCCTAGTAAGCAACAAAACCTTTAAAACACGCCTTTGAAACTACTTTTCTCTTTTTTCTTTCAAAATCACATGCATGCTTTTCAAAATCTTATTATAAACATCTCGATTTTGAAGCTACTTGTCGACAAACTCTTTTAGAAAGACTTACCCTAGACGTGGCAGATCTACCCACATTTACTGTAATATCCTAAAATTTAGAAAGGTTGTAATTGAGAATGTGCCATGTAATCTTAGATTTAATCATTAATAGATGATGTTGGTGGATGTGGTAATCTTGTGATGTTCTCCCAAATTGGTTTGTAGTCTGATTAGTTCAATTTAGAATAAGTCGGGAGAATAGACTAGTCATGTATTCTAGGCACGTATTCTAGGCACGGATCTCTAGCGCATACTATAAGCATGTATTATCAGCAGGTATTACTAGCGCGATTTGTCAACGCGTTGTAGAAAAAAAGTATCGCATAGCGAACGCCGCATTGTCTGTGCCACCTGTTGTGGCCATACTCGCGCCGAATGCTGCTCCTTGCCGCCTGGACAAGGCCATGCCCTGCTGCACCGGTTGACATCTCCCTGCCTTGCTATCAGCCTGGAGCCTCGAGCAGCTATTGGTGGCAGCGAGACCCCTCGTCGTTGCAAACCACCAATGGCTAAGGCAAGAGGTGACAGAGAAGAAGAGAAAGAAAGGGAAGGTGAGGGAAGAGAGAGAGGAGGCTGAGATGCTTGCTAGAGATCGTACCGTCAGAGAAGAGGAACGTCGACAATCCACAAACCCGTACGCGTCCTACCCTTTTTCCCTCTCTGTTTTATCAAAAATTCTTTGGATTCTTATAGAATGGCATGATATGATCTGTGTTAGAAGATCTAGGGCTAAATGGTGTGATTTTGACGGCTTTTACATGGTTTTCCAATGATTTTCAATGAAGTTTTCTGCAAAATGTCAAGTACGATTAGTTGGCAAGGCTAACTAGCACGAGTTATGGGCATAACGTGGAAGAGAAACCAAGTAACATGACTTCCGCACATGGGAAACCAGTGTGGGTTCCTAGTGCAGTTGACCAGTGCGAGTCGCACAGGTTAGTGATGCAATGCTGTTTTTTGAGTTTTAAGAATAACTACTTTAAGTTATAATGATTTTTGAGAAAATACTAAAGACTTGTATAAATAATATTTCAAAAATTGGCTATGAATTCCGAAGGATTTCTATAATAGAAAATGTTTTTAAAATGGTTTGAAAAGATGCATGCTTTTGAAATGGACTTTTGCTTGGTTTTTGGTCAGATTCATGTGGTGGTAGTGCCGTAACCAATGGGGGTGTAAGGTCTCCATAAAATCAGTTATGTGTCCTACTGTGTGGTTGTCGGTGATGGACACAAGTGGAAAATACCATAGCTTTTTGTGGTATTGTAGGACATAGGTGAAAGAGACCGGTCCACCCTTTTTACTTTGTGCGAGTAGGGCCTAAGGTTGGGAGTCCTTAGGTATTTAGGCACCAAAGGGCATTGTGAGGATGCACCCCATGCGTGTTTGTGACCTGTGTGGTCATGGTACTGTGAGGCCTATGTGGCTGAGGCAATTGGACTCCTACACGAGGTGGTTCACCGTGGCGGTGTAGTAGAGTCGAGGATGGGGCCTCACTGACTGCTTGTGGTGGGGTCCGTCACCTGTGGCTAGGGTGATGTGATGGGTTTTAGTTCGGACTATGTGTGCTTGGTTTTGAGTTAGAACTAACATTCGGTTTTGTGGGTTTAGCTAGGTTCTAGCTTTGTTTAAACTCATGCTTTTAAGCTAGTATCCAGCTGAAGGTTTAAATATGGCTGAGCTATGTGCTATTTTATGTTGGATTCTAGTTGAGGTTCTGTTCCTGAAATGCATGAAATTGATTGGTAAAATACATGGAAATTTTAAAGAAAATGAAAAGAAATATTTGGGAAAGCATGTTTATGCAATACCTTCTGTTGGGCTTTGATATCTACGTTTGGCATAGTTTTTGTGATAATTGCCGTGGTTTTTGGTAGGCACATGCTAGGTGACTTGAGGTCACTCACGCGTTTTGTATTTTAGTTTTCAGGTATAGATCTAGGTACATTCCAATTCTGGTGTACATAGAGAAGCCACTAGCCGCACACGAGGTTCTAGGTAGTTGTTCAGTTATTTGTTTTATTTTAATTTTATTACTTAGTTAAATAGGTAGTACCGATATTGATTTGTGACAGATAGGGACATTACATTTCTCAACACCCAAAACCTACCTAGTATCCCAAACTAACCCAAAATCATAAGCTAATACCCAAACACAAGCCCAAAGTCCCTTTGACGATCCATCCAATCGAACACAAATCCAACAAACTGCCTAGCACACTTTTCAAGCACACAAATGAGGCACACATTTGTGGCGCAACAATGTGACGCACATGCCCAGTATTAATGGAATTTAGAGGGTCGGTCTATTGATTCACTTGATGAATGTCAACTCTCCCATTCTTTGCTAGCCACCACCTATGAGCGAACCATCATGTCCTCATCCTAAAACCTATTTCCATCCATTCCCATGCATGCCACTCACATGGATGACCCTTGGGATGCCAAGACCTTTGGGTTCCAAGACTTTTCATCTTCCTAGCATTTAAACACCAAACACATTAATCCTGGTACTCTCTCTGAACCTCGAGCATACATACACTCTCTCTAGCACCCTTGGAAGCTTTCAGGCTGTCATCCTCCAAGCTTTCTTGGCATCCCTCGAGCCTTTTCCTAACATCTCATGTAAGAGGAGAGAAAAGAGAAGAGGGTAGAGAAGGGAAAGGAGTGAAGAGAAGAGAGGGCAGAGAGGAGAGAGGAGGGAGGAGAGAAGAGAGAATAGAGAAAGCCTAAGAGAGGAGTCTACTTGTTTCCTCACCACACAACCCTCTCCTACAACACATCATAGCAGCCCTCGTAGTGCAGCCCTCGTAGTGCAGCCCTCCTCTTCCATCACCCAAGCCCTTCTCCTCCATCACTCAGGCCTTTGCAATTGCAAGCATCCATGACACTGTCTTCCCAAGCCTTCGTTGCATCCCTCTACTTTGCATGAGCCACCCCCGTGCCATCTGAGTAGCACACACCTATTACCCTCCCCTCTTTCGGCCACAGCAACCACCATTTCCAACCACCCAAGCACTGCACCACTGTCCACCTCCCTCACATTGCCCCATAGCCACTGAGTAATCCTAAAGCCGCAACATAGCCGCCTCCTACCACAACTGAACGTCCATAGCATCCTCGCAGTCCAGCCTTGCCGTCCAGTCACACCAGAGCCGCTGCAAGCCTCCATCGCTTGGTGGCACATACCCCTGTCTTCCTCAGGTAAGCCAGCCATTTTTCCTCATGAAACTGAGCTTCCTTTACCTTTGTGTGATTCAATACTTGTTTGAGGGTCTGGTTCATTTCATTTTGCATCGTTATTGCATCATTGTTGCATGGAGAAGAGATGGGTTCCTGACGTTTAAGTGAGGCTATTGGCAACTGAGCTCAAGCTTCACCTCATCTCTTCACACCCCTTCATGCCTCCTCCTTTTCTCAACGTTCTGGAGAGCTCGTGGCCTAGGAACCATTGGGTTTCAGTCAATTGTCACCTCAATAGTAGAGAAGCCCGACGTCATCCAAGAAGGTGCCAATGGACATGAACACATGTACACATAGTTGCATTGCATAACACAACATCGTTTTCTCTCTCTCTCTCTCGCTTCCTCCATCCTCCATCAGCACCGCCGTGGCCTTTCGGAGCTTGCAACCAAATTTCATGGCTGTAGAATCCATTGGAACCCAATGGCAACTCGTGGACGTAGGAGGAGTGAGCAAGGAACCTTTGACCTTGTTTTGTTGCTTCAGTCCACACCATGGCATCCCATCTTGGTTCGTGAGTGTTTGTTTATGCGTTTCGAATGGCTTTGTATCATGGTTGAGCAATGAGAACTCATGGCGTGACGTAGAGTGCCAAGAGCACAGCTTTTCTATGCTTGATCCCCATGCTTTCTTGTAGTGCTCTCCCCTTGATTTAGTTTGATTGTGCATGATTTGCGTTTCTTTGCATGTCTGTGCATGCATAGCGTCTAGTATTAAGCATCAAAGCATACCTTAAACATGTAATAAGAGCATTCATTAGCATGGCATCACATTATTGACCTTGGGTATACAGAAAAGGCATACCTTCTCTGTACATAATAGGGATCCTTATCCTATTTTCTGGCACATGATGATGTATGCTCTGGCATGGATCAAGTCATATTTTCATCTTGTCATTGTTTTTATTACTTTTTATACGATTTTCCTTGTCTCCCTTTTTTAAATAGATTAGGTGGCGACTATAATCTTTTCTTATCCTTGTTATTTCGTTTTTCGCCTTGGTTCTTTTGCCATGACTTTGTTTGGTCTCATGCATTCGACATTTTGTGCCTCGCACGAGGTGGTCGTCCGCATGATCACAGAACTGACAATTCTACTAGAGACAACCAGATTCTAGCTTTCATTTTGGTTTTCCTCGCTCACTTTGGTTTCTTTTTTGCCTACTTGCTTATTTCGTTTGCTTTGCCATGCTTGTCCTTATAGCTTTATTTGTGCCTTGTGTTTTACCTTATTCTTGGCACATATCTTGTTGCATGCCTTTTGGCATGTTGGATGTTTTCCATTCTCACCATCATGTTAACACAACACTGGTACATAACATGTACATGCCTTTTGCTTGGTGCTTTGTTTGAGTGTTTATTTCCCTTTCCGCACTTGCTATGCCTAAGAAAATTAGAGACATGTTTGCCTTTTCCTAGGTTAATCTAAAATTTTGCAAATAAAAAAATATCTAGGCCAAACTAGAGACAAATTGCAATTCCCCCTTAACTTAATAAAATGCAAGTAAAAGACATAAAACATCTCACATAAGCATTCTAGAAAGCATGCATATTCTCCTTTCCTGTGTGCACCCACAGTCTGAGAAGGATAGTCCCAGTTTTCTCCTTCCATGGCTTTAGCATGCGATGAGTTATTAGTCTGTCTCCCTTATCTAGGGTCGTGTCGATATTAATAGAGGATATAGTCCATTGCTTTGGCTGAGGTCAAGGCCATCAATGCACCACCCGTTCACTACTTAAACTTTGACCAAGATTTAAAGTGAGAACCCTACTTTCTATCCTAAGTCACAATTCCAAACCCATGTAAGAGTTCTGAATGGGCAACCCACTCGAGACATGCCTAGTGAGAGAGTGCATACTAGAGCATTCATTTGCATTGTGCATCATTCATGCAATCCTAACAACTTGTGTTGTGTCTTTTCATAGGTTCTCACTTGTTGTTGCTTTGCCTGTTTACACAGGTTGCTTGGTGCAAGGTCCTCGATCAGGAGCTCAAGCGTCTCTATCACAGGCAGCCTCCTATGGTCTTTCTCTTTTGTTTCCCTGAGCTATTCGTTGTTTTTGATAATAGCTTGTCCTAGAGCTCATGCTTCTGCTTTCTACCGTAGCCCTATCCGTACCCATTTGCGGTCAGCCATTGCCTAGCAAACCAACAAGCCTATCTCTCTTGCCTTGGAGGAGACCCCGACTTCGACTCCTCCTTCACCCACTTCTATCGTTTCTCCTTCCCTCCATGCGTTTCACTTTGGAAAGCATGGAGATTCTCAACCTAATGTCCCACAACCGTGGCAGACATCAGCCAGTCTAGAGTCCATCACTAAGGCTGCTTGAATGACCACTACTCAAGCTCCAGAAATGCCACCAACTAATTTGCTTTCTTTGGACTTTCCTATTTTAGGAATCCAATCTGTTGCAACTCTCTCTATTGTAGGATCTGTTCCTCTTCCTTTTGAGCTTTTTGACTCACTTTTTGACAGGTCTCCTACCATGCATGCAACAAGGAATCGTGTCTCAACAGTGGTCTTTAGAGCATCCATGGATGACTCATAGTCGGCCTCCACTGGACTCCGAATTTCCATCTCTTCAGCTGAGATCAAAGACTAATTCCCTCCACCTCATCTTTAATATTAAGCAATGACTAAGTTTGCACAAATAGCATAATTGTTTTTAATAACTTAGTCAAATTCTCAAGGCCAAAAAGGTATCCCTTATGATTACTAATGAGTATCAAATACATGTGCAAAAAAGTGCAAGGGCATACCCTTGAACCAAAAAGAAGAAAAAGGACAAAAGAAAAGAAAATGTCAAGTGTTGCATGCCGACTTGCCACTACCCTCGTGCCTGTCAGCTGGAGGCCTTGGAGTCAGCTGTGCTACCGACAACGTCACTGCACAACTCTGGCTCCAATCCCGAGATCCTCTGAACACAACATGAAGCAATTCATGGTGAGGAGAAGACCACGCTTTAGCAATTTACTCGACCAACAAGACTCTGGAGTGCGCCGACACCAAGGGAGCCACGATAGTTAGTGCCCGGAAGTTTGCATCAAGAAGGACTGTAGCAACTGCCGCCTCAGCCTGTGCTGCCCTTGCCTCCAAGTCCAGTACCTGCTGCCCGAGACAGTCACTCAACTGCGAGAATGATCAACAAATGTTAGAGCAACTAATAAGCAATACAGGAAAGAAGGAAATATGCTAGCAGCCACATACCCTCCTCGAGGAGTCGGCCTCAAAACAAGCCCTTGCCGCCTCCTCTTCCAACTCATGAACACAATCAACGTGCTCTTGCTCCAACCAATGAAGGCACTCCTGAAGGTCCTCGGCACGCCCAAATGCCTCGGCCAGCTAGCTCTAAGTGGGACCTATAGACGGAGAGTGCATATCAACTCCATCATTGACTAAATCTACCAAACAAGTAAAGATATTAATTTCCTAGATTCATGGTAACTTAAAGAAGTGAAAGGAAGGAATAACTCAGCATCGTGGGTTGGACCTCGTCCTCTAACAAGTCTCTGAGGTGGGTGCTAGCTGGGTCTCAGGCAGGACTCTACACTGGTCAATGCCCCACTAGCCTATTCAAGAACAAGAAACGTAGAGAAACAACTTGGAATTAAAGGAAGTAACTAGCTAAGGAGAGAAGACTCACCCTCGCTAGAAACTCATGCAGCTAAGACAGCAGTGAGTCTTGCTCCCGAGTCTACTCCTTGATCCTCACTGAGGCTTGCCTCTGCTACTCCACCACCGCCTTAATCATACCTTCTGTCGCCACCATCTGTAAGACAAGAGAATGTGTACCAGTTAATAAAATGAAGGACGTGCAAAAATGATAAATAAACAACTTACCAACTCTTGGATGCGACTATAGGCAGTCGCCAACTCTTGTCGTAGAGATTCAACACCACCAGATGAGCTGAAGCCAATGCCCATCGGTAGGTTTGAGTGTCCATAAAAGAGCGACCGGTGGAAGGAGATCAAACGAACAAACGTCGCGTCAAACCACGCCTTCCACACAGCCTCAGTGTTTGTCGTGCCATAAGAGGAAGGAATAGAGCCGTCGAAACGCCAACTCTCGATCTCCAAGGCAAACCGGTCGACACTATCACCTAAACTCACTGACTAGGGAGGAGGTCACAACTCCGGGACCATCTGACAGAAGCCAAACTACCTCAAAGTCCGTCCAACCTGACTGAAGCAGTAGGAGGAAACATGGAACAGCCACACCTCCCTGAAGAACAAATGAGAAACCCGTATGATGGTCTCCGTTGTGGCATGCTCATCCACAACGTACAACCTCCATATCACCTGCAAGACAATTTAGTCAAAATCCAAGGATGCTTGGCATAAGAAATAGAGAAGAAATTACAAAGGCTAGAAGCTTACCCACTCCTCAGGAAAGATCTCAAGGAGAAAGTGGCCCAAATGGTGCATAGGCCTCAACCTCTCAGGAGCCAACTACACATCACTCCAACGACGGACCCGTGGAAACGTGATCCACCCATCAATAGGCTCGCCAGGCCGTAAGTGGCGAAAGTGCTCGTAAATCCAAGCCTGCAGCATCAAGAGTCAGCACCAAAACATGTACATAAAGCAAGCACATAAACTGACTAAACTTAAAGTATTGCTAACCTAGAACGGAGGAAGGCAACCAGAGAAAGTGTGGATCTTCCCAAGAGAGAAAGACCCCAAACGAAGCTGTAGGTACGCTAGCACAACCGACCCCCAAGAGTATGTGTCGATCTGATGAATATCCACAAGGAGGGGAGCAAAGGTCATGCGTAGCAGTTGGAAAGACGTGTCGAAGAACAACCGTTGGAACAGAATCGACAAGAAGACCCGCAACTACTGGTCCACCACCACAAGGTCACCAACATCTGCAAGCAGTAGGTCCTCGAGATGGTGTGTCAACCATCCAACGTTGACACGGGTGTAATATCGTCCAAAGCGAGAAGGATGTCGACCGTAACAAGCCTCCAAAATGTCATTGTAGACCATCTGCAGGCCGGCAACTACAGGCTCACCGTCGATCCACAGGCCTACAAGTTTGACCACATCCTTCAAGGTAATCATCATCTCCCCAACCCACAGAATGAAGCTGCCTGATGCCACATGAAACCTCTCAGCAAAAGATGCCAATAGTCCCAAGTGGATCTCGAATAGACGGATCTACAAGAAGTGCCTGAAAGCCAGATGATGCAAATGCTCCTCCTGAAACTCTAGGAGACGAGTGTATATGTCGTGGAGCAAGTCCCAACTCGAGTGAGTACGACTAGAAGAAGGCATCTGAGATAAACCTAAAAAAACTCAAGTTAATAAACAAACAAATAACAAAAATAAACTGCCATCAACTTAAAACAAATCCGACCCATCTCTACAAGATCGGACATGGTCCAAGCCCTCTTGGGAGGGGGATAGACGGGAATCTTGCCTAAATCGGGGAAATCCTCGTCAACTTGGCCTTTGTCCACCTCTGTCCTGGCAGAAGTCCACGTACGTGGATGCCTCGCAATCAACTTGCGAGGACGAGAGGAGCTCGCCCCCATGTGAGATGAACCCACCTCATCTCTCTCGATCTCTGGGACTGCATCTCGAGGTGCATCTAGCAGACCTTGCTCTTCAATGAACCCACTTGAAGCTCTACAAGGACACAGGGGGAGATTTAGGCCAATTAAATAAATCATAATCATTAACTTTGCTTTAAAAATCACGTCATTAAATCAAATGATTAACACATTAATTTAATAATCAACTAACGAAATCTAAGTTAAAATTTCGATAAGACCATTCACCAATTTATCCTTCTAAAACCATTAATTTCACAAATTTAATCTTTAACCACCAAGTTAACAATTTTAAAATCATTATTTACCTTGATTTTTAACCAAGTAACCAGTGTTAATTCACAATTAATCCATTAATAAAATTTACGAACAATTCTGGATGCATAATTTTGAACAAATCGACAACTTTAATAAATAAAATCCATAATTCCAATTTTAATCCACAACCTCAATCAACTTTAACTTGGATTCTCAACAAATTTAGACCCGTCATCCTGATAAATTCTTAACTAATAAAAATCCACAACTAAATGATTAGAATTAATTTATCTAGCAAATTCACAAATTTTGTTTAACCAATGAGTTTAAGCCCCAAACTTTACCAACCAAAATCACAATTCACACCACTGCACAAGAAGAACATAAATTCCACAAAAGTTCATAATCTATGTACATTAATCCAAGTCATACACCACTAATATGATCAAACAAGGAAATTTCAAAAAAAAAAAATTCACAGAATATCCACTGAAATAACCATAACAATCCACAAAATCTTCCCATTACTCCACTAAATCCACAAAAATAAAGCAAGACATGAACCAACCCTTATAACAAAAATACAAGCATTCACAAGGCCCTGCAAGCACATCATCGGAAAACCATCTCGCTATCGCCGTCGTCCCACTACCACCACGAACGTGGCCATACATTCTAAAGAAAAACATGAGGAAGGACAAAAGAGGAGGTTGTACCTCCATCGCCGGTGAGAGTAACCGTCGTCATCGCCACTCATGCCCATGTCACCACCACTCGCACTGCTCGAGCCATCACTCACCATGGAACCACCAACAATGCACCACATTGTTGGAGACCACTGCACCTCGTCGCCAACCACCGTGAACCACCAAAGACCGCAAGACGCACGGAAGGGAGGCACTGGAAGAAGAAAGGGAAGAAAAGAAGAAGGGAGGAGAGGCGACGCCGGAGCTTTTAAATAATGGTGTTCAAGACGCGTAGCCAATTAAGCAGGCGCCATGTCAATCACATCGCCGTATTAGCTGGCGACCTATCATAGAAGTCGTTGCTTACAGTGGCGACAAACCAGTGCCTTCCTAGAGAAGCCAAATTCTCCTGCGCCATTTCAAATTCAGTGGGCCACATCAGACTTGTCGCCAATAGGAGCGGCGATGCAAACTCTAGGACCTTCCCATTAATAAAATTAATTTAATTTATGAAATAAAATAAACAGAATTAAATAAACCCTAAAATTAATTAACCCTTTTAAAATGTTGATAATAACAAACTTCATAAACCTAAAAAAATCACAATTGAACCAAAAATAGTGATACATCAAAAAAAATGTAATTAATAAAGTCTGTCTTGAATTCCGAGCATCTGGACAAACTGCTCCCTATCCTCAACGTACTACTGCAGAGAACGAGAAGGTGGGGATACCACTCCATATACTTGGACTCCTATAACTCCCAAGTAGTTGCAAAAAGTCAAGCACCTTTTATGAAGATTCGTCGGTCGATGTAAGTCCAGCGAGTTATGTACTTCAGCACCATCTTCTCGCCACGGTTGCCATCCTTTTTACGGGCACAAATCGGAGGAGTCAACACTGAATTCGTTGGAATGAAGTGTCCCTAATTCAACAGCCGCAGACAACGGTAGATCAGGTCCCCACCAACACAAGCTTTAGATGAGGATGAACTATGGTCATCACTCGCACCATGAAAGCCTTAGGTAGCAATGGCAAGTAGTTAAAATCCTCCAAAGATAGCCGGCCTAAACGGAGAACACAATCATGGAAGCTCAATTTGTCGAAGTCAACATAGTAACAGTAGTGGGACATGAATCAACTATGGAGGAGGAAGGGAGAACCAAAGAACTTTCCAGAACTCGAAGCACTTGATAGCCCCTCCATAGTGTATGCAAGAACCGTTGGAGTCAAGTATAGGTTAGGACAAGCTACCACCAACATAAGGAGATCAACGTGGTGAAGGTCCAACGTCAAATGATCATCTACAAACAATGCCAGTCTCCCAATTCCAATGAACAAGCACATCCGCAACTTTATCGAGGATAACTCGCGAGTACAAATGACCTCCCACAAGCCTCGGAGATAGAGCCTTCCCCCATGCATCAGAGCTTTACTAGCCTCTTGGCCCTCGCCCAAGAACTAGCCTATCTTTCTGGCATCCACTATCTCGACAGATATGGTGAAGCGATCATCTAGCAACAATGTGGATTCCTGCACAAGATTAAGCAGAGAAGTGGCTTCCTCGCATGAGATTAAAGTCTCTCCTCAAGCAAAGTTGAAAGTATTGGAGGAGGCATTCCAAAAAGCCATCAGCGCATGCAGTAGTGGCCAAGCCAAAGGAGTACGTACTAAGGCTAGTAAATTCTCAAAGCCGTTGCCTTCAAATAGATGCTTATTGGCCTCTATGTGATTAACCAAAAGTCGCACCCATGGGAGGCTATAGCAGAAGGAATTGTGAAAATTCCGGCATTCTGTAAGGTTGACTATGACTTGTGATACAAGCAATTAAGCACAAAGAAACCCATAAAGCAAAAAGAATAAGAGGCAAATACAAAGAGGCATGTAAGAGCATAGAAAAACAAGAGCAAGGAGGAGAAGCATACCTTGTTCTCACGAAAAGCCCGCATTAGATGGTTGGGTGTGTCCACCACCTTCTCTATGGCAAAAGTAGAAGAGGAGAAAGATGGGAGCTTCATGATCAATGCAAAAGGAGATAAGGAAGGCTCGTAAGAGGGAGAATATGCACGAACAGGCCGTACAAGACACGTATATATAATATCCCATGGAAGCAATTTGTGTTCGAGTCTGAATAGGAAAGATCTTTCTCATCACCTTCGGTACCGACAACTAACATAGATGCTGCAATAATACGCGACTAGTGAAGGCACCACTGAAGCTGGCAACAGATATCCCACCACATTACTACACAAGTACAACAAGCCTTTACCATGAGGTCATCTTAGGTCCCACTGTGTGCATCATGGCAAAGTCCCACCATGGCATTACGAAAAGTTCCACTGAAAACAGACTCTCACCTTTGGAGTCTCTATTGTATACACAGACACAGAACTCCAACTAAGAGACAAAACTTGACTTGGCAAAGGAAGTATTCACTCCCTCACCCAGTTCTTTATTCATGGAACTCCTTTCTCTATCAAATCGAGTTGTAGGACGACGGTCCTTTCCTGAGAGTATTGGTCACACTTAAGGACGGAAAGTACTTGACCACAACAAATTACATTCACGCATTTTGCATATGTCTATATGGTTAGGGACCACCCGTACCCTTCCGACCTAACCTGTCATATAGACCATTCATTGCATATTGTATGTTGACTCTACATTTGCATTTGTGTCCTTGAATCAAGTATCCATGCAATTAGGTATCATGCATTGGAAGTGGAGCGCAAACGGAGTAAAGTTCTTCATGAGTGTTAGAAACCCTTAAAACTGTGATCCTCCCAAATCCTGTTCAAGTTTCAACCTATCCAATTTACAATTACAATATGAGTGATCTGTCAAACAATGAACCACAAAATTACCTTTTCTTTTCGACCAACGATCGGGTAATTCCCCACGGTCATCTTAGTTTTCTACCCCATTGGGGTGACATCTCTACATGGTTGACATGGTCTCGACATCAACTGCGACACATAGTCCCGGCTTGACCCCTCCATGCTTGAGCCCTCAATATGATGGCATCCCTTAGTTATCTAAACCACTTGGCCATGTGACTATGTCCCATAACCAAGTCTGTTCACCCTCTTCACCCTTTTGGTTGTGCGACCATGTCCCGAAACCAATAGGTGTTAACTCTTTTTGGAACCTCGTGGCGAATTACTTGTTAGAAAGCTCCCTTTCCTAGGAAATGCTAAATGGAGATATTAATCTTATCTTGGAGTTCATCTTGTTCCAAGATCAACTCCAAGGAGAGGCATCTATAGATATCCGATTTTCGCATTTCTCAGAGTTAGTAAAGATAGGAACCTTTGAAGCACCCCAAATCTCAGTTCCAAGGATTTTAAATATATTTTCCAGATTATTCCTTAAACTTTTAAAAGCATTCTCGATTTTATTGGATCCAAGGTTGTAAGCTGTGGCAGAGCTAATACATTCGAACTAGTGGTAGGTTCAAATCTTATGGACATTTTCGATGCGAGTCACTAGCTGTGGCAGAGTTAACACTCTCATCCTACTCAAAATGGTGGTAGTTTTGAGTATTTTGGTTCTAATTGAATATTTTTATAATTTAAGGGATTTTTAAGTTATTTTTTGGGTTTAAAATAAAAGACAGGGTAGAAGTTGCAAAGAAGCCATGCTGCCGCCAATTCAGAGGGTGACATGTCTAGACGCCTCTTTACGAGGCGACATCATATGTCGCCTCTTATATAGGCGACTTTGAATAGATGCCCAATAGAACGATGACTACTATCTAGCATGGATTCTTCAATATATTTTGTCATCATAGGCTTCATCATAATATATGGGACATGTATAAATATTATCATTATATTTTCCCATTATTAATGTTTATTCTATCATTTTCTAAAGTACTCAAGATATATAACATATCATATAAATATATATAAATGTTAAATAATTTAGGGAAAGCTATAAAAATAAAAGATGACAATAAGTTAAGATCATATCTTTATTTTTACAATTAAAACGAGATTTTCTATTATTATTACATCTTAATTGGAAATAATGCTTAAAAATAAAGATAAAATCCAAAATCAAGGTAATTACAAATCAAAATATTTTATATCAACCCATTATTTTAATTAATGATTTCTCGTAATTTTTAATTGATTTGATTTGCAAATCAAATTTACTTAATATTTAAGAGAATCTTGAAATTGGAAATTGATTCTAAATATCTTGTTATTACGAGTATGATTTTTGGGATTGATCTCATTATAGTTGGCTAATGGATTCGTAATTGATAGTTTATGATCTTACTTTTTTAGAATTTTCCTTCTTTGGTATCTAGGCGCCATGTGTACCAGCGACGTGTCAATGTGGAACAGATCTTGCCTATCTAGCATGATTCTCCGTGTGAAGCAGAAAATGAAAAATCCCATGTCCTCACCACATTAGGTGGCGACTAGCTGATATGGAATATTTGATTGCCATTTGGCGTGATTCTCCGCATAAACTTGAAAATGGGATGTCCACTGTCGTCGCCTGTCCTATAGGGAACTAATTTTTAAATGGAATTTCTTACTAGATTTTGTGATTCGACACCTCAACTCTATAAATAGACCTCATACGTCCCCATTTACGAGGGAGGGAATTCGAAAATTAGAGAAGAGGGACCGAGCCCGAGAATTAGAGAAGAGAATTGCAAGAGAGAACCCTAGCATTTCCTCTAGAAACCCTAAGACACTTCCCATCCTTCTAAAAGGCTATGCAAGGGAGACTCTCCAGCCCTACTCTGTTCGATTTCACTAGAGATCAGCCCTTCTTAAGAGCAAGACCCATCTCAGAGCTCCGTCTGCCGGTTCCCACTTCGATCATCCACTCTGAAGCGCACGAGGGTGATAGGGTGTCTTCATTTCCTACCCCTTTTCTTTTCATGATTTTGCATTATTTTCATAAAATAACTCCATAGCATTTGCATGCGGGGACAACCCTCGGTTAGTGTTTTGTCCTTTTATTCATGTTTATCTTTTACTTTTCTACTACTGCATACCACACCGGAAGGAGATAGCTTACATAGTGCAAGGAAGCCGTTGATCCAGTGAACTAAGGACCCACCTCAACACACTCCCACAGGCGTCTTGTTAGCCACCCGAACGAAGAAAAGACAAGTGACAATCACAAGGATTGAAGAAATGAGTGGACACTCGACAATTCTACAATCCCTTAACAAAATCCACGTCCACAAGTACAAAAAGCTATCTTCTACACATCAAATTCTCGAATCCGTAGCTGATGATACCATGATCTCAAATCAATCTTCAAAAAGACTAAATCTCCTTGCAGTTGATCAAATAAATCATCTATCCTAGGCAGAGGGTACTTGTTCTTAATGGTGATCTGGTTGAGCATCCTGTAATCTTTGCACAGATGAAGCGAACCATCCTTCTTCTTAACGAACAGAACTGGTGCACCCCAAGGTGACACACTCGGTCTAATGAATCCTCTGTCTAGTAGCTGCTGAAGCTGACTCCTGAGCTCCCTCAATTCTGTTGGTGTCATCCTATAGGGAGTCTTCGAAGTAGAGCTAGATCTTGGCACCAGATCAATCTAGAACTCAACCTCTCTGTGTGGTAGCATCTCGGGCAACTCTTCTGGAAAAACATCGAGGTACTCTCGACCACTGGTATGTCTTGTATCCTTATGGTAGAAGAAGAATACACTATCACACTAGTCAGGTATCCCAAGCATCCTCTAGATAAATGGCGGTAGGCTTTGATTGTAAAAATTATCTTCTTCTATTCTCCTAGCCTAGACCCTTGCACCACACACCATCCCAGACCTGGACATTCTACCATGACTCTCCTTTTAGCATAGTATAGCAGAATACTGTGCTAGCCAATCCATTCCCAAGATGACATTATATTCCTACATATCCATAACTATTAGGCTAGCCTTGAAGTTCTGGTCTCCCAATCTTATATCAACTGACCGCAGATATCTCCATGCTAGGCTGTGCTTTCCTTGTGGGGTCACCACATCAAGATAGAAAGCCAACTTGGCTGACCTGTCTCCAATCTCGCAGCAAATGACTTAGAGATAAAAGAAAATGAACTCCTTGAGTCGAACAGAACTCTAGCCATACGGTTAGTCACAAGGAAAGAACCTAATTATCACGTAATAATATTCATCAACATCATAAGAAATAGTGCTTGTTACAATAGTACATGAAAAGGAAAGATTATGCTACATAACACTCTACTGCTCCTTACCCTCTACAACATCTCTAAAAGGACCAGCATCAGGAGCAGCTATGGTAAATACCCATCCTTTAGTTGGTTGGAGGGGTGTGTTCCCAGCTAGCTTTGGAGGATCAGGGCAATTTCGCTAGACATGCCCAGTCTTCCCACAATTGTAGCAGGTCGTCTTTTCTAGGTTCCTCTATCGATGATAACACTATGATGCTACATGTCCTGTACGACCACAGACAAAGCAAACTCTCCTCTCCCCCATGCCGCTACTCAAGCCAACCTAACTATATCCAACACTACCTCCCCTCACCACAGACTCACAACACTCCTTCCTTTTCTTCCCAAAGTTCCCAGAACTACCGGAACTCTATCCTCCTTAAGTAGAAGATCATGGAGTAAACTTCTTCCCTTTGCCTTTAGGGTATTCTTCTAAGAACAGCTTGTGGTCCTCCTCAAAATGGGCTACCAATTCCACTGCATTCACCAATGTGGGGCACTGATAGCCGAGAACCCTTGATCTGAATGTCGGAGTCAGTCCCTCTACGAACTTGGCTTGACGCTTCTCTATATCAAATGTCTGTGAGAACTTCTCCAGTCTGGTGAAGGTCACCTCATACTTAGCCACAATCATGCTACCTTACTTCAAGTTCCTGGATTCTCTCCCAAGCTGATCCCTCTCACATTTTGGAAAATATTTCTCATAGAAGGCATCATAGAAGTCCTCCCACAAGATCATTAGGAGATCAGAATTTGGAAACTTCATTCGGTGTGTAGATCTCCACCACTGGTCAGCTTCTCCTTTGAACTGAAAGGTAGCCAATCTGACCCATTTCTCTGCTGGGCACTCCATGCCCTCCAGAATCTTCTCATTCTCTAGCAGCCATGCTTCACAATCTTCAGGCTTGCTCCTGCCATCAAAAGATGATGCGCTGAGTCGACAGTATTTCTTGAGCCACGAGTCTGCCTTAGTCCCATCTATGCTATTTCTGTTGAAAGTTTGGGCAAACTCCCGAATCATGTGGCTTAGCTCCTACCGTATGCCTCCCCAGCCACTGTCTAGCTCCTCACCAGAACTCGTTGCAAGAGTCCGACCGCTGCCTCGTCCTTTGGGCGGCATTCTGCCAGTACCACAAACAAACAAACAAATACAGAAGCAATATATTAGGTGTAAATATTCTTCATTGTGCAGTCCTTTAAGAAATCACTATCCGGACACTACTAAGCTAGTGCACTTAGTAAACCCAAGCTCTAGTACAACTCTATAATGCCCCAACGCTACATAATAGTACCAAAACTACCCAAATAATTTATTTAAATCTAATTTAGCAAAAATAAACAATTAAATAATTTCAAATCATAACCCAGCCTGTGTGCGAATAAGTGACTCCGACAATCGCACTAGAGTAAGGCTGCACCTCCAACTATGCACTTGAAACAAAACAATTTAAAACCATGCGTGAGTGACATTAATGTCACCCAGTACGCGCCCTAAAACACACACACACCAAATCGGCAAACCCAAACCACTATCAAAGTCACAAAGAAAACACGATTCTTAAAAAGCCAATATACGTAGTCGGAGAAAAATCATTTATAAATCATGACTTTTCAAAACTCTTTTGTCATTTTCTTTTAAAATCTCATGCTCATTTTCAAATCACTTTGTGCATTTCGGGAAGTCATTTCTGTTATCTGGATTCCAACCCAAAACACAACTCACTCCATATTTCAAGTCACAACAAAACAAGGTTGGAACCGGCAAAAACAATAATTCTCAATCTATCTCAATACTTATCGTATCACCCTGTCCATAGGTGACCGACCTAGCGACAAGCAATTAGCGAGGCTCCATCCCTGTCACACTACAGTGTCGCAATGAAGCACCCTGCGTAGGAGTTCAACTGCCCCGGTAGCAATCTCAAAGTAGTGTATCTTAATGGTACTAGCACGAAGTGCGTCTACTCTGTGATGCCCCTGGGTGCTTGAGTACTTGAGGACTCTAACCCCAAACCCGACCAACACCTGCACTAAGGGATCCCCGGATTTATCATCTTCCAAGCCCTACAGTACTACAATAACACACAATCACGAGGCTCTCTCCTCAGACCAACTCGGCAACCACAGCCTAGGCCCGTCCCCGACTGCTCAAGGGCCTCACTACCCCTTGTCGGTATAGTCAATCGGCTCTTATGTGGTTCCTACAAATCTTGGCAAATCATTTAAAACATATGTAGCTTCCTTTAAAACTCTTTTAAATCACTTTCAAAATCATTATCAAAACTCAATCTTAATCATTTATTTCACATTCATGGTTCTCACTAACCATGATCACACTTTCTGTCCATTTATTGGTTCATAATCATTTCTTGGTATTTCCTACTTGTTTCAGGAAATCCTCATTCCACATTCATTTCCCACACATTTTTCATATATTTAATATTTATCATTTTATGGAAAACATCATCGAAACATTATTTCCACATAAGCCATTTCATCATTTATTTCCATGCATTATTCATGTATTTACATGTATATTTCACATTTTCAATCAAAGCACCTCTATTGAAGCAATATCTGAGTTACTGAAAAACACAGGTTTCATCGGTCATTTCTGCCTGTCAAAACCACCAACTTGGATCCACTGGCCATTTTCTCTTGTGATATCCACCACTAATTTCCATCAGGAAAATCTACTAGTGATTCTCGCCAGTGAAAATCGCCTAACCCTTATACAGTCAATTCAGAAAACCAGACGCTCAAAACCCATAATTGAATACTTAAATTCTAACAAAACACCCTGAAAACTTGCAAACATACATTCCTCACGTCCAGAGTGTAAAAATACACATCACAGGATATGTATGACATAATTCCAACATGGATTTCACATGAAACTCATTTATTTTCATTTATCAACTTTATTTCCCAATAACCATGGAAATCCCTGTAAAATCCCAAATCATATCAAAGGCATGCTTTTCTTGTTTTCTCTTACATCCATGATCTTCTCCATGTCAAAATACACCTATGAATGATCTCTAGGAAGTAAAAGAGGGAGGGAAACACGTATCGATTCGAGTTTTCTGACGTTTCACAATTTTCCGACGAGCTTCGGTGATCTCCAACGAGCCTATCCTGGTGTCCACACGTCGCCGACGATGAGCTTTGTCTCTGGTCGCTAACTCCAGCAATGACGGTTCACCAGCGGCAACTACTCACAGTTCTCCCCTTCCTCTTCACACACACACTTTCTCTCTCTCTCCCTCTCATTCTTTCTCTCTGCCTCTATTACGAGAGGGTTGGCCATGGGTTTTTAAACCTACGCTAAGATTCAGTCAAGGATGTGGCAGTGGCACTGGCACTAGCACGACGATGGGTTTGGCGGAAAAATCAAGGCAGAGGTGTCAGGCGACGTTCACTGTTTTCTGACATATTACTATTTGGACATCTCGCTGCTAATTTTCGCCATTCTCGCCACCAATTTTTGCTTGACCCTTATTTCTAGGGTCGAGAGAGAGAGTAAGAGTTCCAACCACATAAGATAATCACAAACCATTCAAACATAAGCACACATTTCCATAATCATAGAAAAACAAGTCCTAGGGCACAGCCATTGATATTAAATTTCAAATATCAAAATACATATTGCTTCAAATTACAACCCTGGGTATTACATTAATAATCTTAATGTGAAAGATTTAACATACTTCACACTTTTACATTCTTTTACTGTAACCTTCTTTACATTCAAGATTCCTTATTGGACAATAAAATTTAGAATGTATATAGAACATCTAACATGAAACAATTGGTCATATGTTACTAATTTATTTATAGGTAGCTTCCATAAAAGGTCCTGAATAAGAGCATCATTTGTGGAACAATTATCTAAAATAATAAACATTAATTTTCTATCAATGTTCCATTTATACAACCTCTCCAAAATGACCTTTAAAAGTGTAGCTACAATATGAGAAGCATCAATTACTGAAAAATTTAAGATTCTATTTTGCAATTGCTATTTATAAATGATATAGTCTGTTGTCAAAGTAAAGTAGTCATTATTTTGATTTGATGTTCACATGTCATTAGTTAAACTAATACGACAAGTAAGTGTGTCCCTAAGGCTACATAATTTTTCCTTTTCTTCCTCAAATATTTTAATACAATCATTTTTGATGATGGTACATGAAATCATTTTAAGAAGTGGTTGAAGATTTCTAACAAATTCATGAAAACCTACATGATCAAAACTCCAATTTTTTATGTCAATTATGTTGTCACTGGGCCTTTTTTTTCTCTCCATCACCAATTAACATTTGGTAGACATCTTGCTTCACTTTTAAGGAATGTTTGAGTTTCAAGTGACCACATAAATTTATAGTTCCATCCTTTGGCCTACTCATATATTTAACACCACAATGATTATATTTTGCCTTTGGTATCCCATCAACTACGATTTTGTTAAAATCATTCCATACATTTGACTTTAATGGCCTTCTCTTTCTCTTTTTTGCTTATAATTGTTATTGGCTTTGGTTGTTCTTGCTCAATAGTGGGAGAATCAATATTAATTGGTTCTACATAGACATGGAAATCGGGTCAAGCCCAGAAAAATCTGACGTGGGCTGGGCCGGGCCAGGCCCATGGCGGGCCGCGGGCTGTGTCAGGCCAAACGGGCAGGCCTGCCAAGGCCCGCGTAGTAGGCCCAATTTGGCCTATGGAAAACACCGGGCCGGGCCGGCCCGGGAACAGTAACCCAAGAAATTAAAAAAAAAAAATGTAACGAACCGGGCCAATCCGACCCGTCAAAAAAACTTAAAAAAAAAAAACAAAAAAAAAACTGTAACGGGCCGGGCCCATAACAGTAACTAAAAAAAAATGTAACGGACCGGGCCAACCCGGCCCATCAAAAAAAACAAAAAAAAAACTGTAACGGGCCAGGCCCATAACAGTAACAAAAAATATATATATATATATATATATAAAAACAAAGCAACGGTCCAATGGACCGTTGCCTTTTAAAACACTTTTAAAACACTTTTCAAAGCCAACGGCTACATGTGTTATTTTGGCCGTTGCATTTGCAACGGCTACTTCTTATTTTTTATTTTTTATTTTTTAAATCTCTAAATTTAACCTATAAATAGGGCCTCATACCTTCCATTTTTTTCACAACTCTCTAACTCTCCTCTACAAAATTCTCAACTCTCCTCTACAAAATTCTCAACTCTTCTCTACAAGATTTTCAAGTGAAGATTTTGCTTTGGCTTTGAATTCTGCCCGGTCATCTGCTCTCCAGACTCCAGTCTCCACGCAACAGTAGCCGAGCCAGCAACATCAAATTTTCATTATTTCTAATCCCTCCAAATTCTTTACTTCTAATCCCTCCATTTTTGGGTTTTGGTTTTTATGGGTTAAGGGTTTTATTCAAATTTTTAATAGTAAAATGGAAAATATTGGTAATATTGGTACCCATGATTATATCCCTAGTATGGAGTCAGATAATCC